>CAKOAT010829598.1:264964-290773 GCA_932364175.1 Eruca vesicaria subsp. sativa | reverse complement strand
TTGGGATCAATCCGACTACCGGTCGTCGCGAAAGAAGTGACGAAAATCGTTAACTTCGCGGTAGTCGATTTCCCGGCTATCTACAACGTGATTATGGGCACGCCTTGGATAAATTCCATGAAGGCGGTTCTGTCCACGTATCACTTAGGCATCAAATTCCCGACGCCTACGGGAGTCGCTGTAATTTGGGGATGCCAAATACAATCGCGATCTTGCTTCCTGGCCGAACATAAGCTGAGGCAATTAGCGGTCGCGATCGTGAAACCAAAACGGGCAAAGGTCACGCCACCGCCCGCAGACAACGACCCGAAGCAAGCAACGGCCGAGAAACCAGAAGTTTCCGCACCCATCGCTTCCACCCAACCGGAGGAGACAATCCCGGACAAAGATATCGATACCGCGACTGAAGCGATCGAGAAATCTACGACAGCCGAGTAAGCACACTCACGCAAACAATCAGAACTACGAGATGTCTTGATTTCCGAAAGGAATACGTAGGCAGGTCGCCTAAACTCGAGAATCGTTTTATAAAACTCGAGAATCGTTTTACAAAACTCGAGAATCGTTTTATAAAACTCGAGAATCGTTTTACAAAACTCGAGAGTCGTTTTATAAAACTCGAGAATCGTTTTATAAAACTCGAAGAATCGTTTTATAAAACTCGAAGAATCGTTTTATCGCGTTTTATAAAACTCGGGATCATATTCTTCCCGCTACATTCATACGAATAAAAGCACGCTCTTAAAAACGCAAACTGGTTTTTAATAAAGCTGCAGGCCAGTCCGAAAACTATAACGGCCACGCTCGGCCAGACCAAACGGCCTACGAGACTAGTCTCAAGGCCGGCAAAGGTCAAGATGCCATCAACATCATTATGCTCGATAAACATATAACTAGACCGTAAAGGTCTTGCCGGGAAAAAGGTCATACGAACCTTAACTCCGAAACGAACTACGAAAGGCTTGATCCCCTCAAAAGGGTACGTAGGCAGCCTTCACAAGGCGCAGCCCTAATCTTAAACGCTTTCCGCTCCCTGGAAATTGGAAAGATCACTTTCAACGAACCTTTCCGACCATTAATTCCGCCTAACTTAACTAAAACTGGTTAACCACTCGCAAGAACCTTACGCTAAAGGCTCACGATTCTTACGAGCCGGGGGGCTAACTGTTGGGGTCAAAATCGGTACGACGGAATTAATAGCCAAAACTCCCCGCGAAAATACAAAAAGAACAGTTTTATAAAACTCGAGAATCGTTTTATAAAACTCGAAGATCGTTTTATAAAACTCGAGAAATCGTTTTATAAAGCTCGAGAATCATTTTATAAAACTCGAGAAATCTTTTTATAAAACTCAAAGATCGTTTTATAAAACTTGAGAAATCGTTTTATAAAGCTCGAGAATCGTTTTATAAAACTCGAAGATCGTTTTATAAAACTTGAAGAAATCGTCTTATAAAACTCGAAGATCGTTTTATAAAACTCGAGAAATCGTTTTATAAAGCTCGAGAATCGTTTTATAAAACTCGAAGAAATCGTTTTATAAAGCTCGAGAATCGTTTTATAAAACTCGAGAAATCGTTTTATAAAACTCGAGGATCGTTTTATAAAACTCGAAGAAATCGTTTTATAAAGCTCGAGAATCGTTTTGTAAAACTCGAGAAATCGTTTTATAAAACTTGAAGATCGGTTTATAAAACTCGAGAATCGTTTTATAAAACTCGAGAAATCATTTTATAAAACTCGAGAATCGTTTTATAAAACTCGAGAAATCGTTTTATAAAACTCGAGAAATCATTTTATAAAACTCGAGAATCGTTTTATAAAACTCAAAGATCGTTTTATAAAACTCGAAGATCGTTTTATAAAAACTCGAGAAATCATTTTATAAAACTCGAAGATCGCTTTATAAAACTCAAAGGTCGTTTTATGAAATTCGAAGATCGTTTTATAAAACTCGAGAATCGTTTTACAAAACCGCAAAAAACCAAAAAAGCCGTAAAACGTGAACTAGTCGCAACTAGTTCGCCCATCGGCAAACTAAGCCGGGGCCGGCTTAGTTCGCCGATGGGCGAACTAGAGACTTCTCGAACACTCCGCGTCTCGATTTCCCGCATTCCCGATTCGAAACTTACGTTTTTCGACAAGGTCGCATTCTGAACCACGGCCGAAATATCTCCCGTTCCATTTCGATCCGACTTACCGTTCGAGTTTTACGATAAAAACCGTAAAACTTTGTTTTCTCGGAAAGAACTCGAGGAAATCGTATAAAACGGCAACGGTTAAACGAAACACCGAACATTGCCTAAACTATACGATTTATTCGAGATTTCTCGTTAAAATCATGAAAACGCGCTTTTTAATAAAAAACGTCGAGTAAGTCGTAAAAAATGTGTTTTTAATAAAAAAGTCGAGTAAATCGTAAAACCTTGCGATTAACTCGAGTAAATTATTAAAAACGACGTCAGATCAGAAAACGATCCCGTAAAAGTCGAAAAACAGATTTATCGCAAAACGGCCCGAAAGGACCTAAAACGCGATAAAAATCCATCTCGCGATCTTAACGGAATCTAACCCGCAGATTTGACGACGTTTTGACGGTTTACTCGCAGAAGGAAAATAAAAGTCAAGTTTAAAGATAAAAGGAAGGTTTGAAGAGAAATAGAAGATTTCCGCAGAAGAAAAGATCGAGAAGAATGGAAAATTCCCGATTTAGTCAAATCTGGGCGAAATGGAAAGATCGAATAGCCAAGACGAGGAGTATATAAAGAGGAGGTCTAGGGCAGAAGCACACAGACGAAATTCAGAGCTCTCACCACCAAAACCAGCATTTAGGAATCTTTCCGTTTTTCTGTTAGCGAGCTGCGTCTCAATTAGGGTTTTCTAGTTCTTACGTTTTCGGCTACTCTTTTTGTACCAGTTCAACGCAGATTCGGAATAAGAACCTTCTTGCTTTCAATCTCGCTTATTTTCGTTTTAATTCTAAGTGTTTTCGTCATCTTAATCTTTGTTGGGCGGTTCTCGCAGATAGCCGGTTCCTCTGGAAACTTAGGGTTTTCCCGAAGTTTCCTTATTTACGATTTATTTGACAGTAGGGTGAAATCGACTCCCACATTGAGTTGTATCTTTGTTGTAGATGATCATAAAATGAGTTTTATTTTATATTCTAATTCGGCATAAGAGGCTTTAAAGCTGACATTTGCAGAAAATGAGATGAGCTCTCTGATTCCTTAGGAGTACAGCAGAGATTAAAGTCAGGTCATAAGCTTGGATAACATCTGTATGATGGATGATTCATGTACCTCTACAGATCAGTTTAGCGGGTATAGTTGAGTATAGAAAGTTTTTGAAAAAAGTCATCTTATGAGAATGCAAAATTTTAGTAGGCGAGAGATTGCTTTGCACTCAGAAATAGGAACGCTGTGATAGATAATAGAGAACATGTTTCAACATGCGTCATGTTAGCGCTTTGGAACTGACTATAAAATTCTAATCGCTATGATTAAGGAGCATAAAACCTGATTGATTTTTGCAATCGAATTGAAACTCTTTAAGACGTTGATATACTTTTCAGATTTCAAAATTGTTTATATTTCAAGAGCTCAGAATGATATTCCAGATTCTTTAGGTAAGATTGCAAGAACTTTCATAAAAAACTTTGTTATATTGGTTATTTTAATCCGGTATAGATATCCAAACCACTTCAAATTGAAGTAATATAATAGCCGTTTGATGGCAAGCAAAAATACAGTTGACAAAAAAAAAAAACATAATCCACTTTGGCCCAATATCAATACTAGATATAAACCAAACACGAATATTGTGGGAACCGAAATTCACACCGTCGATTTTTAAAAAATAAGGAAACTTAGGAAAACCCTAATTTTCCAGAGGACCCAGATCTCTGCGAAAGCCAACGACAAGTAACCAAATAATTGCGGAAAATATGAAAAACACGATAAAACGAATTTATAAAAAAAGTCGATCTTATTTCAAATTCGCGTAAGAGCGTTACGATTGTTACAGAAGATTACAAAGGCTTTGGCCACAGGGGCCATCAGCGAGTTATCAACATCAAAACCCTAAACCTAGTCGAGTCGCAGCTCGATAACAAAACACGAAAAAGATATGAAACATAGAGTTTGATTGTTTTCGGACTGAACCTTATGAAAGGCTGCCTACGTACCCCTTTCGAGGATCAAGTCGAATGTAGTTCAATTGGTAGAGCTGGACAAGAGATCAAACTGCCTAGGCGAGTTCGTCTCGTGATTGAGTGCCAGTCATAGAAACCAAACTTGTCGAGAAATAAGCCTAAGTTTCTAAGTGCCGACAATTCTGAGTCTAACAGAGTTGTGAAATCGTCCTCTTCTTTTGTCCTTTGCCTTCTGCTTATATACTCCTCCTTAGGCGGTTTACTCCTTCCTTTTCTCCCAGATTCGAGTTTATTGAGAATCTTCCATTTATCTCGATCTTTCCATTTTTCCTGCGGAAATCTTCTATTTATCATCAAACTTGACACTTATCTCCAAATTTGACATTTATCTTCTTTCTGCGAGTAAATCGTCAAACCGTCGTCGTTTCTTTGGGCTGGATTTCGTTTAAAGTCGCGAAGAGACTTTTATCGCGTTTTAGGACTTTCTGAGCCGTTTTACGATAAAAACCGCTTTACGATTTTAGACGAGATAGTTTCCTGATACGTTGCCGTTTTAAAATAAGCATCTCGACTTAATCGCATAGTTTGGAAATGTTCGATGTTTCGTTTAATCGTTGCCGTTTTCTATGATTTTTTATAAAAGATCTCGAGTTTATCGTATAATCAGTCAACGTTTGATGATTTGTTTAACTGTTGCCATTTTATACGATTTACTCGAGTTCTTTCGAGAAAACAAGACTTTATGGTTTATATCATAAAACATGATTGATAGGACGTATCGAGATGAAACACGAAACATTTCGACCATGATTCATAACAAGATTAAACCGAAGAGCGTATGCTTCGTGTCGGGGATGTGGAGAGCAGGGCTCGGACTTGTCAGCTTGATGTACGGCGAGCTGTTGTGGGACGGCCAGCTCGTCGTACGGTGAACTGAACCGGTTGGTTCAGCTCGCCGTACGGTGAGCTGGTCCGGGACCGACCAGTGCGCCGTACGGCGAGCTGAACCGGCTGGTTCGGCTCGCCGTACGTTGAACTGGTTCGGTCGAACCTGCTCGCGATTTACGGCGGATGCGGTTTTTTGCGGTTTTTCGCTTAACTTGGGCATTCGTGTAACTGGCGATTGTTTCGTTTGTTTTTCCTAGATTACGTTCTCCAAGTTTTCGGAGGATATCCTTTGTTCGTATTTTTATTTTTGCGGAAAATTTTAGCCATTGATTCCGTCGTGATCGATTTTGACACCAACAGTTAGGCCCCCAGCTCGCTATAACTTTGAGCCTCTAGCGTGAGGTTCTTGCGAGTGGTTAGCCAGTTTTAGGTAAGTTTGGCGGAATTATTGGTTGGAAAGGTCTGGTGAAAGTGATCTTTCCACTCTCCAGGGAGCGGAAAGCGTTTAAGATTAGTGCTGCGCCTTGTGAAGGCTGCCTACGTACCCCATTGAAGGGATCAAGCCTTTCGTAGTTCGTTTTGGAGTCAAGGTTCGTATGACCGGTTTCCCAGTGAGACCTTTACAGTCTAGTTACGTGTTGTGTAGAAATTATCGAGCATATTGATGTCGATGGCATCTTGTATTGGACCTTTTCCGGCCTTGAGACAAGCCTTGTAGGCTGTTTGCTATGGCCGAGTGTGGCCGTTATAATTTTCAGACTGGCCGTGTGCGGCTCTGAGTCCTTGCCTCTTTGCGGCTTTTATTATAAATTAGTTTGCGTTTTTAAGAGCGTGTTTTTATTCGTATGAATGTAGATGGAAGAATATGAGTTGATATTGAGGGAGGTCCGCGAGTTGTCGTCTCGCATTCCTTTTCCTTTGTGGATCGCCTTATTCATTTGCTCGTTTTAGGATGTTTAGAAAATCGAGTGAGCGTTTAAATGTAGACGAAGAGACATGCCTTTAGGATCTCGAATCATGCCTTGAGACGTTAGTGACCAGTGGGCTGGGTTTAGGGAAATACCTAGGTTTACTTTCGGATTGAGGCTATGCGATGACTAATCGGCTTTCGTTTTGCCTGTTGCAGTTTTAACCTGATTTCATACCGATCTAGAATCCGCGATAGGTTCTCGGCTTATATGATTCGTCTAGTTGGAATCGAGCATCTCACCGGGAACAGTTTCTAAGTTACCCGGAAGTGCTGACCAAAAGTATTTGTAGCGCTATTACCCTTGTGTCGGGTGTTCGAGAGCTATCTCTGCGAAATAACTTAAGTTTGTTTCGGACTGTTGCGAGTTTGTTGTGATCAGCAACAAACTTTTAGGTTATAGATGTTAACGTTGTTTGGACCTTCGCGTAGGATTTGTTTCTTAAGAGATTATGCGTATTTTATAGTCGCAGACGGACTGTTAGGTCTTCCAAGAAAATGACTTTATCAAGGAAGGTATTTGTGTCGAAAAACTGTTCTTCAGGCGCCTGCGACGTCTCGCAATATCGAAGATTGGTTTTTTTTATTTCGTATGCCGCGTTTCGCGTTCGAAACGTTTGCGGGCTGCGGGGTTGCAGGGGTTTTGTCTTAACCCTGCTTTGCAGAAATGCTTTGACTTGTTTGCGGACATTCGCAGTCAAAACTTACGTTCTTGCTTGGGTGTTAAGTAGTTTGATTCGTGCTAGAGCAATTAGGACTGAGGGGTCACGAAGCGTCTTTAATTACAGTGCTTTGTGAAGTGTTTATCTTCTGAGACTCGTACGGCTTCAGGAGTTCTGTTACGAGTGTTTTCTTTACACGTCGGATTTTGTAGGCAACTTGCTTCGGAAATAGAGTGAATCGTGAGAATAAAGAACTTAGCCAATTTTCGACAAATTTGCATTATTCGTTGAATGTATTGGCTTGGCGTGAAGGTTGTATTCAACCGCACAGCTAAGGACGTATTTGGTAGAGAATTAGACCATGACACTTTCTTGCCATCAATAAGGTCAAAGCGGTTTGTAAAATTGGCGTTGAAGTGAAGCGTAATCGGTCGAGGGCCAAGTAGCGTTTGTCGAGCTTGATATGCCAAGTATGCCCGTGGTTGTAGAAAGTGTTTTTCCGTTTTAGGTTCGATTTATACGCTTTAAGTTTCGTATAATCTTTCTTTTGTTCGTATGGAAGTTGTCTCTTTTTTACCCGAGAGAGACAAAGCCTAAGAAGCTCGATGCAGAGTCCGTGCGGAGTTATTTACGGGGTAGTTTCTCAGATGTAATCGAGAGGAACGAGAGCGGATGCTCGTGGACCGCAGAATGAGATCTTTCAGATCGTGGTGCGAGGAAACAAAGTTTAGATTGGTCGTTCAGTGCCGGATCGCTTAGCTTGGTTTTCGCTATAAGGGAAATACTTTTCGCAAAACCTGTTACGTTTATTTTTGAAAGTTGCTTCATTATGACATGATCCTGAATATACGAAGGATTTTTCGCATACGTAACAGGCGATGATTTTAGTAAATTGGCACGACGCGTGGAGATAACAATGTTTCCACAGATTTTTTGAGAAACCTATCCCCTTAGTTTTTTGATTCTTCGGTGATTGTGTTTTGGAGTCACTCACGGAGTTTTACCTGAAGTTATTTCAGCAAGATCTAGTCGTAAAATGTTTTAGCGGGTTTCTCGAATTGGAACGAATCACATGACCAGCAATAGGATCAGTTCGCAAGAAAGTCGGCGAGAAGGAATGACGTGTTCTCTATTGGTGCTTTGTGTTCCTCGATTTTTCTTTTTGGCGCAAATGTTTTTGATATTATTCCATGACTCACTTGGTTCAACGGAAAATGGGAGCAATGCTTTGCCACCTAAAGATTTCTCGTATAATGTTTTCATTCTTATACGAAACTTGTTTTATCAAGTTGGAGAAAGTCTTTATGACTTCGGCAAGTCATCGAGTTTCACTCTGAAGTTTCGCAGAGATTTTCTAACCGCATGATTGCGATGAGAGATGCTGTATAGTCCTCGAGATTATTTCCCAGACGGTTTGGATCAGTCTTTAGTGTTTAGACGGTTCTTAGATTGTCGTTTGCTTTTGGGATGATTTTGACGAGGCGTCGCATTGTCCGAATATTTTTCCGCTTATTTTTGCGAGAGTTTGCTTTATAGGATGCGTTTTCTTGATGCAAGGGAAAAATGTTCGACGAAAGAAAAAAATGAGTTTCCATTGAAGGATTGGGATGATCGGCAATCCGGGTCGATTAAAGACCATGGTGGATTGGTGATGACTTGGAGTATATCTGATTTACAAAAATTTCTAGGAGCGAGTTGGTTTTAAGACGACGCCAGCGTCTCTAGCTCCTTCTTTCTTTTTAGGAAATGAGATGAGTACGCTCGAATGCATGGCGATCGTTTCTCGGTTGTACGAGAGATTGGATCGGTTTGCGAGTTATGCCAGAACAGTTAGAGAACAATTGATCGAGATAGACAAAAATTGCTTACGCCTTAGCATGCTTTACTATCCCCATAAATTCTAAGTTCCCTAGATTTTACGGCAATTAATAAGACGTTTTCATTCCTTGCCTATGCGAAATTAGAAGTCTAATAAAATTTTGAAATCAAACGTTTCTTAGTTTCATCGATGATTTTGGGACTGCCTCTTCTTCGTTCTTCGTCTTTTGACTTATTTTCGTATGAGTCGGTCTTCGAAGAATTACCAAAAAGAATATTAGAGCGGGGAGAGGATTTGACCATCAGAGTTTATGTTCTTGTTTCTTCGTACTGCTGGTTTTACTTAACTGACTAGGTGCGCTTCGTATATCGAAATATCAATCACGTGTTTATGATTAGATGTTTTCGACTTAGCGTGGCAGAGTTTCTTAAAACCGGATTGTGTTTAGAGAGTTTCAAATCTCTCGTATAGTTTAGAAAAATTTTGGTGTTAAGTCGACCATTGCCGTTTTAGATGATTGATTCGAACTTATACGAAAAAACAAGGCTTTGCGGTTTTTATCGTAAAATCTAAATAGAAACTCTGATTGAGAGGAAACGAAAATCAATGCGATCAAGACTCAAGAGAGAAACTCGAGGAGTGGCTCAGATTGCCATAGGCCGAGCTGGTTGAGCTCTCTCAGGTCGCCATACGGTGAGCAGGTGCAGACAGTCTCGATTCGTCGAGTTGACTTTTTTTCGTCATAAATCTCAACGGAAAGTTTGATTGAGACGAAACGAAAAGCTGTACGATCGAGACTGGAGAGAGAAGCTCGAGGAGTGGTTCATATCGCCATAGGGCGAGCTGGATGAGCTCTCTCAGGTCGCCATACGGCGAGCTGGTGCGGACAGTCTCGATTCATCGAGTTGACTTGTTTTCGTCGTAAAATCTCAATTGAAAGTCCGATTGAGACGAAACGAAAAGCTGCATGAGCGAGACTTGAGTAGGATCAGGCTTGTGATCCTGAGAGTCGTGTCCAACTCGCCATCGGGCGACCTGGACGTTGTGTTTCTAATTTTCTGCGCCGCTCTTTTCCCGCGAGTAACCTAGGGTTTTTCCGCGAGTAACCCATGGTTTTTATGCGAGTAACCTAGGGTTTATTTCGAGAATAAACTAGGGTTTTTCCCGCGAGTAACCTAGGGTTTTTTCTGAGAGTAACCTAGGGTTTATTTCGCGAGTAACCTAGGGTTTATTTCGCGGTTTCTGGGAGAGCAAGTTTTATTTTTCCGAAATGTTCTCGGTAAACCTCCTTTGCTCAACCTATACGTAATGAGATTTGTCCAACTCGAAAATAAGAAAAACACTATGGGGTTTGATAGATTTTATCGTTGCCTTAGTGATTTGAGATAGAAATTGCGAGCTTGTTTTGTTGCTCTTCCCGTTGCAAAAAGTCGCGATTAGGTTTTCGATTTTGTTAAGTACTACAGCGTTTGCGTGAGCGTTGGCTATAGGAGTAGTCGCTTCTGGAGTTGTTCTACCAGCGTTTTTGCGAGCTGCGACTTTGTCTCTCATATTTCCAGACATCGTTTTGATCAACGTTTTGCGGCTATGAGTAAGAATAATCCGACCCCCCCCCCTTCTAGCGCTAAACTGTGGGAACAAAATATCACACTGTTGATTTTCGTGAAATAAGGAAACTTAGGTAAACCCTAATTTTCCAGAGGATCCGGGTCTCTGTGAGAGCCAACAACAAGTAACCAAATAAATGCGGAAAATATGAAAAACACGATAAAACAAATTTATAAAGAAAGTCGATCTTATTTCGAATTCGCTTAAGAGCGTTGCGATCGTTACAGGAGATTACAAAGGCTTTGTCCGCAGGGGCCATCAGCGAGTTATTAACATAAAAAATCTAAACCTAGTCGAGTCGCATCTCGATAACAAAAAACTAAAAAAGATAAGAAAAAGAGAGTTTGATTGCTTTCGGACTGGACCTTATGAAAGGCTGCCTACGTACCCCTTTCGAGGATCAAGTCGAACGTAGTACAATTAGTAGAGCTGGACAAGATATCGAACTGCCCAGGCGAGTTCGTCTCGTGATTAATTGCCAGTCATAGACACCGAACTTGTCGAAAAATAAGCCTAAGTTTCTAAGTGCCGAGAGTTCTGAGTCTAAAAGAGTTGTGAAAATCGTCCTCTTCTTCTGTCCTTTGCCTTCTTCTTATATACTCCTCCTTAGGCGGTTTATTCCTTTATTTTCTCCCAGATTCGAGTTTATCGAGAATCTTCCATTTATCTTGATCTTTCCATTTTTCCTGCGGAAATCTTCTATTTATCCTCAAACTTGACATTTATCTCCAAATTTTACATTTATCTTCTTTCTGCGAGTAAATCGTCAAACCGTCGTCGTATCTTTGGGCTGGATTTCGTTTAAAGTCGCGAGGAGACTTTTATCGCTTTTTAGGACTTTCCTAGCCTTTTTGCGATAAAAACCGCTTTGCGAATTTAGACGAGATCGTTCCCTGATACGATGCCGTTTTTACATAAGCATCTCGAGTTAATCGCATAATTTGGCACGACGCGTGGAGACAACAATGTTTCCAAATTTTTTTTTGAGAAACCTGTCCCGTTAGTTTTTTTATTCTTCGGTGATAGTGTTTTGGAGTAACTCACGGAGTTTTACCTGAAGTTATTTAACCGAGATCTAGTCGTAAAATGTTTTAGCGGGTTTCTCGAATTGGAACGAATCACATGACCAGCAATAGGATCAGTTGGCGAGAAAGTCGGCGAGAAGGCGTGACGTGTTCTCTATTGGTGCTTTGTGTTCTCGATTTTTCTTTTTGGCGCAAATGTTTTTGATATTATTCCATGACTCACTTGGTTCAACGGAAAATGAGAGCAATGCTTTGACACCTAAATATTTCTCGTATAATTGTTTCATTCTTATACGAAACTTGTTTTATCAAGTTGGAGAAAGTCTTTATGACTTTGGCAAGTCATCGAGTTTCACTCTGAAGTTTCGCAGAGATTTTCTAACCGCATGATTGCGATGAGAGATGCTGTATAGTCCTCGAGATTATTTCCCAGACGGTTTGGATCAGTCTTTAGTGTTTAGACGGTTCTTAGATTGTTGTTTGGTTTTGGGATGATTTTGACGAGGCGTCGCATTGTCCGAATATTTTTCCGCTTATTTTTGCTAGAGTTTGCTTTATAGGAAGTGTTTTATTGATGCAAAGGAAAAATGTTCGACGAAAGAAAAAGATGAGTTTCCATTGAAGGATTGGGATGATCGGCAATCCGGGTCGATTAAAGACCATGGTGGATTGGTGATGACTTGGAGTATATCTGATTTACAAAACTTTCTAGGAGCGAGTCGGTTTTAAGACGACGTCAGCGTCTCTAGCTCCTTCTTTTTTTTTAGGAAATGAGATGAGTACGCTCGAATGCGTGGCGATCGTTTCTCGGTTGTACGAGAGATTGGATCGAGTTGCGAGTTATGCCAGAACAGTTAGAGAACAATTGATCGAGATAGACAAAAATTGCTTACGACTTAGCATGCTTTACCATCCCCCTAAATTCTAAGTTCCCTAGATTTTACGGCAATTAATAAGACGTTTTCATTACTTGCCTATGAGAAATTAGAAGTCTAATAAAATTTTGAAATCAAACGTTTCTTAGTTTCATCGATGATTTTGGGACTGCCTCTTCTTCGTTCTTCGTCTTTTGACTTATTTTCGTATGAGCCGGTCTTCAACGAATTACCAAGAAGAATATCAGAGCGGGGAGAGGATTTGACCATCGGAGTTTATGTTCTTGTTTCTTCGTACTGCTGGTTTTACTTAACTGACTAGGTGCGCTTCGTATATCGAAATATCAATCACGTGTTTATGATTAGATGTTTTCGACTTAGCGTGGCAGAGTTTCTTAAAACCGGATTGCGTTTAGAGAGTTTCAAATCTCTCGTATAGTTTAGGATACTTTTGGTTTTAAGTCGACCGTTGCCGTTTAAGACGATTGATTCGAACTTATACGAAAAAACAAGGCTTTGCGGTTTTTATCGTAAAATCTCAATAGAAACTCTGATTGAGACGAAACGAAAATCAATGCAATCAAGACTCGAGAGAGAAACTAGAGGAGTGGCTCAGCTTGCCATAGGTCGAGCTGGTTGAGCTCTCTCAGGTCGCCATACGGCGAGCTGGTGCAGACAGTCTCGATTCGTCGAGTTGACTTTTTTTCGTCATAAATCTCAACGGAAAGTCCGATTGAGACAAAACGAAAAGCAGTACGATTGATACTGGAGATAGAAGCTCAAGGAGTGGTTCATCTTGCCATAGGGCGAGCTGGATGAGCTCTCTCAGGTTGCCATACGGCGAGCTGGTGCGGACAGTCTCGATTCATCGAGTTGACTTGTTTTCGTCGTAAAATCTCAATGGAGAGTCCGATTGAGACGATACGAAAAGCTGCATGATCGAGACTGGAGTAGGATCAGGCTTGTGATCCTGAGATTCGTGTCCAGCTCGCCATCGGGCGACCTGGACGTTGTGTTTCTAATTTTCTGCGCCGCTTTTTTCCCCGCGAGTAACCTAGGGTTTTTCCGCGAGTAACCTAGGGTTTTTATGTGAGTAACCTAGGGTTTATTTCGAGAATAAACTAAGGTTTTTCCCGCGAGTAACCTAGGGTTTTTTTCTGAGAGTAACCTAGGGTTTATTTCGCGAGTAACCTAGGGTTTATTTCGCGGTTTCTAGGAGAGCAAGTTTTATTTTTCCGAAATGTTCTCGGAAAACGTCTTTTTCTCAACCTATACGTAATGAGATTTGTCCAACTCGAAAATAAGAAAAACACTATGGGGTTTGATAGATTTTATCGTTCCCTTAGTAATTTGAGATATAAATTGTGAGCTTGTTTTGTTGCTCTTCCCCTTGCAAAAAGTCGTGATTAGGTTTTTGATTTTGTTAAGTACTACAGCGTTTGCGTGAGCGTTGGCTATAGGAGTAGTCGCTGCTGGATTTTTTCTACCAGCGTTTTTGTGAGCTGCGACTTTGTCTTTCATATTTCCAGACATCGTTTTGATCAAGCGTTTTGCGGCTATGAGTAAGAATAATCCGACCCCCTCCTTCTAGCGCTAAACTGTGGGAACCAAAATTCACACCATCGATTTTTGTGAAATAAGGAAACTTAGGTAAACCATAATTTTCCAGAGGATCCGGATCTCTGTGAAAGCCAACAACAAGTAACCAAATAAATGCGGAAAATATGAAAAACACGATAAAACAAATTTATAAAGAAAGTCGATCTTATTTCGAATTCGCGTAAGAGCGTTGCGATCGTTACAGGAGATTACAAAGGCTTTGTCCGCAGGGGCCATCAGCGAGTTATTAACATAAAAAATCTAAACCTATTCAAGTCGCATCTCGATAACAAAAGACTAAAAAAGATAAGAAAAAGAGAGTTTGATTGATTTCGGACTGGACCTTATGAAAGGCTGCCTACGTACCCCTTTTGAGGATCAAGTCGAACGTAGTACAATTGGTAGAGCTGGACAAGAGATCGAACTGCCTAGGCGAGTTCGTCTCGTGATTGAGTGCCAGCCATAGAAACCGAACTTGTCGAGAAATAAGCCTAAGTTTCTAAGTGCCGAGAGTTCTGAGTCTAAAAGAGTTGCGAAAATCGTCCTCTTCTTCTGTCCTTTGCCTTCTGCTTATATACTCCTCCTTAGGCGGTTTAGTCCTTCCTTTTCTCCCAGATTTGAGTTTATCGAGAATCTTCCATTTATCTTGATCTTTCCATTTTTCCTGCGGAAATCTTCTATTTATCCTCAAACTTGACATTGATCTCCAATTTTACATTTATCTTTTTTCTGCGAGTAAATCGTCAAACCGTTGTCGTATCTTTCGGCTGGGTTTCGTTTAAAGTCACGAGGAGACTTTTATCGCGTTTTAGGACTTTCCGAGCCGTTTTGCGATAAAAACCACTTTGCGAATTTAGACGAGATCGTTTCCTGATACGATGCCGTTTTTACATAAGCATCTCGAGTTAATCGCATAGTTTGGCAATGTTCGATGTTTCCTTTAATCGTTGCCATTTTCTACGATTTTTTATAAAATATCTCGAGTTTATTTTATAAGCTGTCAATGCTTGATGTTTTGTTTAACCGTTGCCGTTTTATACGATTTACTTGACTTCTTCCAAGAAAACAAGAATTTACGGTTTTTATCGTAAAACTTGATTGATAGGACCAATCAAGATGAAACGAGAGACGTTTTGACCATGGTTCAGAACACGATCGAACCGAAGGACGTATGCTTCGTGTTGCGGGTATGCGGAGAGCAGGACTCAGACTGGTCAGCTCGATGTACGGCGAACTGTTGTGGGACGGTTAGCTTGCCGTATGGCGAGCTCGTCCGGGACCGATCAGTTCGCCGTAGGGTGAGCTGAACCGGCTGGTTCGGCTCGTCGTACGTTGAACTGGTTTGGTCGAACCTGCTCGCGATTTACGGCGGATGCGATTTTTTTTGCGTTTTTTCGCTTAACTTGGGCAATCGTGTAATCGGCTATTGTTTCGTTCGTTTTTACGAGATGAAGATCTCAAAGATTTCTGCGGATTTCCTTTGTTCGGAAAGTCCTTAGAATTTTATAAAACAACTTCTCGTGTTTTATAAAACGTATTTTTATTTTTGCAGAAACTTTTAGCCATTGATTCCGTCGTGACCAATTTTGACACAAACAAATATAAAAGTGTATATTGAAGATTACACATAATTTAGAGAAATATCTTGGTGTTTTCAATGTTTTCTAACTGTTTGTTTTACTATGTATAGATGACTTTTCCTTGGTTTCAGTTTTAACTCTTGAAAAATATTCATTTAGCTTCCTTGCTGTATAATTTCAAGATTTCAGGGAAATATCCTGTAAATTATCAAAGTGATGGTAATATATTGATAACTAGATTAAGATTTGAGCACGCTGCATTGGATGAACAATATATATATTTTTATTTTTTACATATTATTATTTATTTTGTATCCATTTACATATTATGAAATAATAAATATATTGATAATTGATAAACGATCAACTATTATGTATGTAACTAAATTTAAATAAACACATAAACTAGAATAATAACTCTTGTTTATTTACAATAATTCTTATTGGTAAATAAATCAAAATAACTAATTTTATTTATTTTATATAGTATATAATTAAATTCAAAATGATATTGATATAGATATATAGTATAATTCAAGGTTTCAAAACACGACTGCACCGACCGATTATATACCATGATTTTGACCCATTTTTAGTCATGTTATATTGGTGTTCTTATAACTAAATATTATATTTTAGAATCTTTTTTAAGCATATTTATAGGTTTAAGAGTATTTTGGAAGAAAATGATAATTTTAGAGCATTTTAGAGAGAATTGGAGAAATCACTCGATTCGGATATCGACAACACAACAAGGTCGACACGAGGTGATCAATATTGATCGATATGCTCAATGTAGTATTGATCAATGCCGAAGACGCGGATGACCAATTCGCGAAACAACCGACTTGAAACCCAAGATTTCACCAAATTATAATTATGCCCCTGACGAGTTTTTACCTAAGTATTTATACTTTTCCACGGTGTTTTAGGCAAAAGAGAGCTTTCTTGTATTTTTTTACAGAACAAAAGGTTTTTAGGATTCTTAGATTTGGAGAGAATATCCAGAGAGATTTGTGATTGGAAACACCATTTTTTCTATCTATCTATATTTATGAAGTTTAATTACCTTGTTTGTGTTATGAATTGCTTAGCTATGTCTGAGTAATTCACTTGCTAGAGTTAGGGGTTAAATGGATTAGTGGGATTAGCCCCAACTATATGATCGCTTGTTGTGGTATTCATTAATAGGATCCTAATGAGAAAGAATGGATGGTTTCACTAAGAGAGTCCTCATGATCCCACTAGACAAACCTTTTGAGGAGGTTTACTTTACCCAGAGACTGTGGATGTTCTTTAGAGAGACCAGAGATACTGAGGAGGACATTAGGAGAATGTTTCATCACGTCGGAAACATGATGAAGCATAGGGTCGCACTGAAGAAGAAGAAGAAGTTTGCAATACCAAGTTCAGTGAAAGGTATTGAGTTGCCCTATGCACTATGTGATACAGGAGCATCAGTTATCGTCCTACCAAAGGTTACGACTGACCATCTGTGTCTGCAAGTAGAACCTTCACAAGAATCGTTCACTTTTTTGGATTGTTCTGAGAGAAAACCAGGAGGTATAATCAGAGACCTGGGGGTGCAGATTGGTAATGTCCTTATTCCTGTAGATTTTCATGTCTTGGACATCTAGCTGAACTGGAATTCTTCCTTCCTACTTGGAAGAGATTTCATGGCCACAGTAGGAGCAGTTTGTGACATGAACACCAATAACATCTGCCTTACATTGGTAGATCCAACTATCTTTTATGATCATGTTCGTGTTGCCAAGCAACATGTACACCTTTTAGAGACTGGAGATGCTGGATTCATTGCTGTATGTCATTGTGGAGAAGAGTATGAAATCGATTATTCAGAATCGATCGATACACACTCAGTGACATCGACCGATTCCTTCGACCAGCTGGCGACCGATGTACAACAATGCACATTGATCGATAGACAGCCCCCAGACGGAATCTTTCCTGATCACTACTATCCAAGCTTTGGTTTTCAAGCCACCAACACCAAGCATGGTGATTATTCTATAGGCAGTTGGGCAGATAGTAGTTTCCATGAGAGTTTTGCAATAGACACTGCAATCCTACCAGATTCAGGGGATCGTAAGGAAGTTTATGATGAGGATTATGAAGAGGAATATGCTAGAGAGATTCATGATATTCTTACAGATGATAGACTTCTAGAGCCCATACAGAGAACGAAGCATACAAAATCTATCAACATGGCCAACCCCGCATCGAGCGATATCCTACCTCATTAGGTAGACTGACATCACGAATCGACCGACACGCACATGTGCACATCGATCGATTTGGAGGCCACCGACGTCAAGGAATTTGGAAATTTTCCAACTCCTAGTAGGGAAACAAATGGCTATATAAAAAGTCTTGTAACCAAGAGAATGTCTAATACCATCGAATAAGACAAGATGCAAGCACCTACACTCTTTTAGAGAAAAATCAAAAGAGGCACTAACTTCAGAGATCTTCATGGAAAAGCAACAAGTGCAACATCAAACAATCCGAAGATCACCACCTCCCGTCAACCATCAATCGATACAAAACCGTACGCATCGATCAATTCTAACTCCAAAACTCATTCTTTATATAAGCAATATCACATTGAAAATTTTCTGAAACCGGATGAGTTTTGTGTTTTTAGGGATCCAGAAGGTCACGCACAAGCTATGGATGGGAGGGTTCTTCAACTATTCAAAGGGGACATAGCAGAAATCCTTCAAATGTTCAATGGACCAGAGAATTTCTTTCAGAAGCAACTAGGCGTGCTAAAGCAACCATCAATCGACACAGTCCATCCGATATCGACCGACAAGGTGTGGGAACCGAAATTCACACCTGTCGATTTCCGTTAAATAAGGAAAGTTAGGAAAACCCTAATTTTCCAGAGGAACCGGATCTCTGCGAAAGCCAACGACAAGTAACCAAGAACACGATTAATATGAATAAACTGAAAGATATAAAAAGAAAAAATGAGATTGAGAGGAAGAAGGATTCTTATTCCGAATTCGCGTAAGAATGGTTACAATGAGAGTTGCCTTAGCTGCGTGAGCTGTCGGCGAAATTCCTAGTTCTAGCAATCTAAGACTAAAACCCTAGTTGAGACGCAGCTCGATAACGAAAACGGAAAATTGCCTAAATGCTAAGTTTGGAGATGAAAGCTCTGAAAACTCGTCCCCTTCTTCTGCCCTACGCCTCTGGTTTATATACTCCTTGCCTTGACGGTTCGATCTTTCCATTTCGCCGGATTTGAGTATTTCGGGAATCTTCCATTTTTCTCGATCCTTCCTTTTCTTCCGCGGAAATCTTCTATTTATCTTCAAACTTGCCTTTTGAACTTGACATTTATTTTCCTTCTGCGAGTAAACCGTCAAAACGTTATCGAACTTTGGGTTAGATTCCGTTAAGATCGCGAGATGGGTTTTTATCGCGTTTTAGGTCCTTCCTGGCCGTTTTGCGATAAATCCGTTTTCCGACTTTTACGGGATTGTTTCTTGATCTGACATCGTTTTTAATAAATTCCTCGAGTTAATCGTAAGGTTGTACGATTTACTCGACTTTTTTATTCAAAACACGTTTTTACGATTTACTCGACGTTTTTTATTAAAAAACACATTTTTTATGATTTGAACGAGAAATCTCAAATAAATCGTATAGTTTAGGCAATTTTTGGTGTTTCGTTTAACCGTTGCCGTTTTATACGATTTCTTCGAGTTCTTTATCGAGAAAACGAAGTTTTACGGTTTTTATCGTAAAACTCGAACGAAAAGTCGGATCGAGATGGAACGGGAGATGTTTCGGACGTGGTTCAGAACGCGACCGTGTCGTAAGTTTTGAATCGGGAATGCGGGAGATCGAGGCGCGGGATATCCGGGAAATCTCTAGTTCGCCAATGGGCGAACTAGTCGAGTGCTTCCTAGTTCGCTGTGAGGGGTAAAACTCACTTCCTAGTTTAGGTTAGGTTAAGATTGGGGAGAAGACTATCGTGGGCTGAATCCCTTATGAACTTAGAAAATGAATTATGATTGTATTGATGTTTTTGACGAAGAATGATTACAAAGATGATTGATAAGATGACTCTGATGATTACAAAGAATTATGAGAATGGTTTGTGAGCAATAATGTGTGTAAAAAATGGTAGAATGAATGAATCCCCTTCTCTTCGTTCTTCCCTCCTTTAAATAGCCTCAGGTCACGTGTAACTTCTCCTGATTAGTCTCCGAAATTCTCTCCATCAACTGAGGGATTTGTAACAGCTTCCTTTTGACCGAATCGTACGTCTCTATCTTCGTTTCCTAGGCTGTTACGAGAGAAGCCAGACCTCTTCTCCGTGACCTCTTTCTCGTGACCTCTTTCTTGTGACCTCTTTCTCGTGACCTCTTTCTCGTGACCTCTTTGGGAAAAGCTTCCGTCCTTAGGTGAGCTGTACTCTTCTTCGAGATAATAACCCATGTGCGGCCCATTATTAGACTTGGTTTAACTGGTTTGCTAACTTCAGCCGACGGGCCATATTTGGGCCCAACAGTTGCCCCCAGCTTTCGAGATAAGATGCTTTTCTCGGGAGCTAAACCTAGCCGCCGAATCTTTAATTTTCGTTAAGATAATGATTACTCATGATCTTCTCTCGAGGATATCTCTTACTTGATCTGACGGATATAATTAAATCTAACGAAATCAACGGCTCAGTTTAAAAGAATTTCGAAATGATTATTCTCCGATTTTCGAGGCTTCGACGAGATATAAAGCTTTTCACATTAATTCCAACTTCCCCACTCTCTCCACGTCTCGATTCAGTTTCCCCAGGAAACTTCTTCTGGTTCTTTCTTTTTATTTTACTTCTTCTCTTGCAGTTTTTTTTTTTATTTCTTTTTTGTTAAGCCTTCGAGTTACTTCTCTCGAAACTGTTGTCTCCAGAGGTTTCGATCTATCTAGCTTGATCTTTCTTTTTCCCTTTTTTTATCTCTTTTCACTTTCCTTCATCGTTTTTGATATGACCCGACCAAAGGAAGGTTCCGGAGATACGGGAATCTCTGCTTCAGGTGCTCAGCTTATGAAGGTGAAACAAGAAGTTGGTGAATCCATGAAGAGGACTGAGAGGAAGAAGAGGGCTAAGGATTCGATAGCCCAAAGAGTTTCCAAACGGACAAAAAGGACCGGAGGCTCTAGTGGGAGCGTGCCTTCCGGGTCTCATCTGTCTTCTGTTCTGAGGAGACAGGAGGTTGTGAATCTCATGGTTCAAGCCCAAGGTCAGAAAGAGTTGGCCAGAGCTTGTAAACCCGAGGAGACTCCCGAGATGGCTCCGGAGGGTTGGTTTTGTGTTCACGAGAACTATATTTCCAAGAGCCATCTCAGATTTCCCCTTCCTGACCTCCTGTTAGACCTCCTAGATCATTATCGACTAGCCCTTTCCCAACTTTGCCCCTCAGTCATTCGAGTGATAAACGGTTTTATCACTAGATCCAAAGAAGAGGGAGTTGCTACTGGGTTAAGCTCCTTAATGAGCCTGTTTTCGATAAAGGAGAGTGCTTCCAAGGATGGTGGTAGTGGGACCTNCCCTTTCCCAACTTTGCCCCTCAGTCATTCGAGTGATAAACGGTTTTATCACTAGATCCAAAGAAGAGGGAGTTGCTACTGGGTTAAGCTCCTTAATGAGCCTGTTTTCGATAAAGGAGAGTGCTTCCAAGGATGGTGGTAGTGGGACCTATTACCTTGCTTGTCGTCCCAGGTTGGGTATTTTCAAATTTTCCAGTAGCGACGATGACTGGAGAAGGAAGTATTTTTACGTCAAAATCGATCCTTTAACGGTCCCGGCGGGTCGCACCCTTAGGGCTTCTTGGTCTGATGCGTCCGGTTAGGATCTGTTAGGAATGTGTTTGTTGATTTCTCATCGGTTATAGTCTAATGGATGTTTGTTTATATTTGCAGATATCGAAGATCCTGCTGAGCTCCCGAACAAGCTTACCAGAGCTCTTTTCCGAAAACTGCAGCAGACTCCTTGTACTTGGGCTTCGTACACCACTTTTCGGATCGGATCAGCCAGGTTTCCAGACCGATATCACGCTTCCTTCTTGGATCCTGTACCGGTTACAGACTTAGAAGGTAATATATTTGTCCTTATGTCTTTGACGTATACGAGTTTATTTTAGGATAGTTGAATGCTAAAGTGAATTTTGGTAATACAGTTTCCGAAGGTAATTCGGTGGTATCGATTTCGACGGAAGCTAGTACTTCAGGAACCGACAAGACCAAATCAGCCAAGATGCCTCTCCAGCCATCATTCCGAACTAGGGGTAGACTCATGAAAGCAGCCAGTACCTCGCGAGGGAGCGAGAAAAATCAGGGAGGTTCCTTCCTTAGCTCTGTGAAGGAGGTTCTTGATGATGGAGCTTCAGCTCCAGGTAAAGATGCTGATCTTATGGATACCGAGGGAGCTCAGGAAACAATTCCCCGCTCTGCAGTTCAGGTCACGGAGATTGACCTTCAGGTGACTAAGGATCCTCCTGAGATGGAACCCCCTAGGAGTAAGAGATTACGTGCTGATCCGGGTGATAGCCATCCAGGTCTTCCTCTTCTTCCTCGAGAGGAGGTACCGTTGGATGGAATTTCACTCACTCGAAGCCTGGGTCGATCCTCGACGATCCTTGGGGCTTAGCGACTCTGATGAGACACATGAAGCAGACTAGATGTTCTCTCCCCCCGGTTAGCAATCTGACTAACAAAGACGAGTTTATTGAGATTGCTCATTACATGGGTCAGGTAAGGGTTCTAGCCTTCTTTCATCGTATTTCCTTAGGTGGATTTCTATTTAGCTATTTGTCTTTTTTGTAGTTGGCTGGAGCTATTAACAAGGCTCAACTGAAGTTCGAGGAGACGGTGAGTAACACGCCTAATGCCGAAGAGTTAGCCCAGGTTACCGAGATGGTTAAGGCCACCAAGGTCGAGCGTGATCAAGCCAGAGCTCAGGTCTCGAGACTCCAATCCGAAGTTGGGAGGCTTGGCTTGAAGTCTGATACTCAACAAGGGAAGATCGAGAGCCTGGAAATCGATGTTAGGGTGAAGAGCAGGAAGATTTCGGAGCTAGAGAGTGCTCGAAAGATTGCAGAACAACACGTCCAAGAGTTGATCGCGTCGTCTCAAGTCAGCCAGAAGAACAAAGAGGCTGAAGTTAAATTTGCTGTTAGGAGGGGAAAGAAGGAAGTAATTGATGCCTACAATAAGATCCTGATCTCTGTTAAAGAGAAGTTCTCCAGGAAGAAGGATGAGGTCGATCTCCAGATCTATGCTCAGGAGCTTCAAGCCAATACGGAGCTCTTGAAGGATTTGCTGTCAAATGAGATTCAGAGCGCTGAAGAGGAGTACAATCGCTTGGTGTCTTTGATGCCGGAGGCTATCGCTGCTTATGAGAAAGCTCAGGTCTCTGATTTCTCGGTCAGCAAACTTCCTCTCCCTCAACTCTCAGCGAGCTCAGGTACTTTCGAGGTTAACATGTTTAATCCATCCTTTTCTGGAGAGTATGGTTCTAATTTAGGTTTGATGGGCCTTGACTTAGTCCCAGTTGATGTGGTCCCGGGGGGTGATGGCAAGGAGGCGGATGAGGACATCCCGGATGACAAAGCAACCGAAAGGGATCGTGATGCTTCGAAGGTTTCTGGAGGTGGTGATCAAGAAGAATTGTTGGGGTCAAAATCGGTACGACGGAATCAATAGCCAAAATTCCCCGCAAACGCGTAATCGCAACAGTTTTATGAATCTCGAGAATCATTTTATAAAACTAGAGAATCGTTTTATAAAACTCGAAGAGATCGTTTTATAAAACTCGAAGATCGTTTTATAAAACTCGAGAATCGTTTTATGAAACTCGAGAGATTGTTTTATAAAACTCGAAGATCGTTTTATAAAACTCGAGAGATCGTTTTATAAAACTCGAGAGATCGTTTTATAAAACTCGAAGATCGTTTTATAAAACTCGAGAGATCATTTTATAAAACTCGACAGATCGTTTTATAAAACTCGAAGATCGTTTTATAAAACGCGAGAGATCGTTTTATAAAACTCGAGAGATCGTTTTATAAAACTCGAAGATCGTTTTATAAAACTCGAAGATCGTTTTATAAAACTCGAAGATCGTTTTATAAAATTCGAGAGATCGTTTTATAAGAACTCGAAGATCGTTTTATAAAACTCGAGAGATCGTTTTATAAAACTCGAGAGATCGTTTTATAAAAACTCGAAGATCGTTTTATAAAACTCGAAGATCGTTTTATAAAACTCGAGAGATCATTTTATAAAACTCGAGAGATCGTTTTATAAAACTCAAGAGATCGTTTTATAAAACTCGAGAGATCGTTTTATAAAACTCAAGAGATCGTTTCATAAAACTCGAAGATCGTTTTATAAAACTCGAGAACTCGTTTTGCAAAACCGCGAAAAACCGAAACCGCCGCAGAACGCGAACTAGTCACGACTAGATCGCCAGCAGGCGAACTACACTCCCTCAACTAGTTCGCCTGCTGGCGAACTAAGCCAGCCCGGCTTAGTTCGCCAGCAGGCGAACTAGGGACCTCCCGGAGCCTCGATTTCCCGCATCCCCGATTCGACCTTACGACACGGTCGCTTTCTGAACCACGACCGAAATGTCTCTCGTTTCGTTTCGATCCGACTTACCGTTCGAGTTTTACGATAAAAACCGTAAAACTTCGTTTTCTCGGAAAGAACTCGAGGAAATCGTATAAAACGGCAACGGTTAAACGAAACACCGAACATTGCCTAAACTATATGATTTATTCGAGATTTTCTCGTTGAAATCATAAAAAACGCGCTTTTAATAAAAAACGCTGAGTAAGTCGTAAAAAACGTGTTTTTAATAAAAAGTCGAGTAAATCGTAAAACTTTGCGATTAACTCGAGAAATTTATTAAAAACGACATCAGATCAGGAAACGATTCCGTAAAAGTCGGAAAACGGTTTTTGTCGCAAAACGGTCCGGAAGGACCTAAAACGCGATAAAACCCATCTCGCGATTTCAACGGAATCAAACCCGCGGATTTGATAACGTTTTGACAGTTTACTCGCAGAAAGAAAATAAAAGTCAAGTTTAAACATAAAAGGAAGATTTGAAGAGAAATAGAAGATTTCCGCAGAAGAAAAGGAAGGATCGAGAAGAATGGAAAGTTCCCGATTTAAGTCAAATCTGGGCGAAATGGAAAGATCGGATAGCCGAGATGAGGAGTATATAAAGAGGAGGTCTAGGGCAGAAGCATACACACGAAATTCAGAGCTCTCACCACCAAAATTAGCATTTTAGGAATCTTTCCGTTTTCTGTTAGCAAGCTGCGTCTCAATTAGGGTTTTCTAAGTTCTTACGTTTACGGCTACTCTTTTTGTAACCAGTTCAACGCAGATTCGGAATAAGAACCTTCTTGCTCTCTATTTTCGTTTATTCTCATTTTAATTCTAAGTTATCGTTTTCTTATTTTCGTTGTGCGGTTCTCGCAGATAGCCGGTTCCTCTGGAAACTTAGGGTTTTCCCGAAGTTTCCTTTTTTACGATTTATTTGACAGTAGGGTGAAATCGACTCCCACAGTTTGGCGCTAAAAGGAGGGGGGGTCGGATCTATCTTTCACCGTAACCGCAACATGCCCAACGAAGAAACGATGACCGGTGACAACCAAACTCGCGACGAACGCGACAACGTTGAAACACCACTACCCAAAGACGCGCCTGCGGCCAATGCTACAAACGCTAACGCCGAGACCGTCGAAAGGATGCTTTCCGAGTTTAACAAAAAATCGGAAGAGCAGGAAAAGCTTATCGGTTCACTCGCAAAACAGCTCGACACCTTAACTGCGAGAACCAGAGTAATTCGCCCCCGCGGAACTACCAAAATCCGCGGAAGGAGGCTCGATTTCGGCGCTCCTACGGATCGTCCCANACTTAGGCGAAATTCGATCGGAAGTTTCCGTCGACTGGCTTCGGAGTTCCTGAAACAGTACTCGATGTTCATCAACCCGGAGACCTCCGACGCCGACCTCTGGAGTTTGGTGCAAGGGGAAGACGAACCTCTCCGCGATTTCATGAGTAGATTCAAACTCGTCATGGCTAGGGTTAGCGGGATCAGCGACAAAGCCGCCTTCGACGCGTTAAGAAAATCGCTCTGGTATAAATCGGAGTTCCGCAGATGGATAACTCTCGAGAAACCGCGGACGATCCAGGATGCGCTCCATAAAGCCACCGACTTCATAACTATCGAGGAGGAAACCAAAATCCTGTCCGAAAAGCATAAGCCGGCGAAAACATCCGCAAAGGATAACTCATCCGAGCAGAAGCAGAAAAAGAAAAGCTCTCGTAACGACAAATTCGTCCATCACGAGGGACAGGATCTCCGAGGGGCGCATAACTACGCTATCAACTCCGGTTTGGAGCAAGGGCGAACTACGGGTAACACGTGGACGAGAAATTCGAATTACGACGAGAATGCTTTCTGCGACCTCCACCAAACCCATGGTCATTCCACCGTGAACTGCAAAGTTCTCGGCGCCCGGCTGGCCGCAAAGCTGGTCGCGGGAGAACTTTCCGAGATATCAAGTGTCAAGGATCTCATCCGCGATTCGGACCGC
>CAKOAT010829598.1:222749-260194 GCA_932364175.1 Eruca vesicaria subsp. sativa | reverse complement strand
ACCAAAATTAGCATTTTAGGAATCTTTCCGTTTTCTGTTAGCGAGCTGCGTCTCAATTAGGGTTTTCTAAGTTCTTACGTTTACGGCTACTCTTTTTGTAACCAGTTCAACGCAGATTCGGAATAAGAACCTTCTTGCTCTCTATTTTCGTTTATTCTCATTTTAATTCTAAGTTATCGTTTTCTTATTTTCGTTGTGCGGTTCTCGCAGATAGCCGGTTCCTCTGGAAACTTAGGGTTTTCCCGAAGTTTCCTTTTTTACGATTTATTTGACAGTAGGGTGAAATCGACTCCCACAAGAATGAAGACCTGGTTTCCATCCAGATTATTTTCTTGTTTCTAGGACGTTTGCCCTACGGGCTTTTACTTATGCTTTCGAAACTTTTAGCCTGAGGAGGCTTTTAAACCTTTGTGATGTTAGGATTTCTTTTGAACCGTTAATGGCCTGAGGAGGCTTTTAAACCTTGTCTCGTTCCTTGGTTTAATTCTTTGGTTTCAAGTTATGTTTGGTCATTTAATTCGTCAGACTTTGGGTTCCTTGACTGGATTTTAAAAATTTCTTAAAGATCCAAATCTTTTTAAGTAAATTTTGTGACCATTAGGAACAACTTATCATGAATCTGAATTCTTTTGAATACTTTCAAGTCTTAGAAACTTCGTTAGAGTTCTTGAGTTTCTAGATTCAGATTGGTTGGTACCTGATCTTGTTTGAAGGTTTTTAGACTTCATGTTCGGACTCGTGGTGATCCGAATTTAGGTTCGGATCTGTTGCGATCTGTTTTTAGACAGTAGGATCCAGGTTCAGCGCGACCTGGATTCAGATAGTAGGATTTTAAGACATCAGGTTCAGGTTCAGCGTGACCTGGTTTTAGATAGTAAGATTTCAAGACCTTAGGTTCAGGTTCAGCGTGACCTGGTTTTAGATAGTAGGATTTCAAGACCTTAGGTTCAGGTTCAGCGTGACCTGGTTTTAGATAGTAGGATTTTAAGACCTTAGGTTCAGGTTCAGTGTGACCTGGTTTTAGATAGTAGGATTTTAGGACCTCAGGTTCAGGTTCAGTGTGACCTGGTTTTAGATAGTAGGATTTTAGGACCTCAGGTTCAGGTTTGGTGTGACCTGGTTTTAGATAGTAGGATTTTAAGACCTTAGGTCCGGGTTTACCGGGACCTGTTTTTAGATAGTAGGATTTTAAGACCTTAGGCTCAGGTCCAGCGTGACATGAATTTAGATAGTAGGATTTTAAGACCTTCGGCTCAGGTCCAGCGTGACCTGAATTTAAGGTTTTAAGACCTTAGGTCCGGGTTTGCCGGGACCTGTTTTTAGATAGTAGGATTTTAAGACCTTAGGCTCAGGTCCAGCGCGACCTGAATTCAGATTGTAAAAACATGAGATGCTTGAATGTGGATGTTTTTATTATAACTTCGATGGAGTACATAGTCATGAAGTTAATAGCTTGAGCTGGGTGTTCTGAACACGTGCCCCCTTTGAGTATGTTGAGGTGAGATTGGGGCTGCACTCATAACGGAGTTGCCTACGTACCCAGTCAAGGGATCAAGCCAGACGTAGTTCAATGAATTTTAGGTAGGCTAATGGTAGTATCTCTTGAGATTCATGGCATTCCATGATCGGATTTCGGGTACCCCGGTTCGTACCTTCATGAGCCTGTAAACGCCTGGACGTATCACATGGATGATTTGGTAGGGGCCTTCCCAATTGGTCCCTAGCTTTCCAGCGTTCGACTCTTTGGTATGGTTAAAAACTTTCCTGAGTACCAGGTCACCTACAACGAATTGCCGGGATCTGACCTTAGAATTGTAATGTCGGGCCATTGCTTGTTGGAAATTTTGAATACGGAGCAAGGCTTGATCCCGTCGTTCCTCGATGAGGTCGAGGTGATCTGATAGGAGCTGATTGTTAGCTTCGGGATTTGTCGTGCAGAGCTCTCGGCGGAGGCTCCCTGTGACAGTTTCGGCTGGGACGACGGCTTCCATCCCGTAGGCTAGGGAGAAGGGGGGTTTCTTCCGTAGCTCTTCGTGGGGTGGTTCGGCATGCCCAGAGCACTTCGGGTAACCTTTCGGACCACGAACTCTTGTCGATTCCAAGGCGTTTCTTGAGGTTTGCTAATACTGACTTATTAGCAGCCTCTGCCTGGCCGTTTCCTTGGGGGTATCGTGGTGTTGACATGGTGAGGCGAATTTTCCACTTGTCGCAGAAGTCTTTAAAGTCGTTAGATTTGAACTGTGATCCGTTATCGGTTACGATTTCATATGGGACACCGTGGCGGCAAATGATGTCTCTCCATACGAGTCGTTCGGTTTCAACTTTAGTTACCTGTTGGAAAGCCTCAGCTTCTATCCATTTCGTGAAGTAGTCTGTTAGGACTAGTAGGAAGCGTAGCTTCTGCCTTCCTGGTCCAGATACGACAAGTGGTCCTACGATATCCATGGACCATCTCATGAATGGGTATGGGGCGGATATTGAGGACAATTTCTCTGATGGCTGATGTATAAAAGGTGCGTGCCTCTGGCACCTGTCGCATGAGGACGAGTAGGTCTCGCAATCAGCGATAATGGTAGGCCAGAAATAGCCTTGCCTTTTGATTCGGATAGCTAAAGCTCTGCCACCGGAGTGGTTTCCGCAGGAGCCATCGTGCATTTCTTTCATGAGTCTGATGGCGTCGAGGCCGTGGACGCATCTTAGGTAAGGTCCTGATACGCTTCGTTTATAAAGGATAGATTCCATTATGCAGTATCTTGCGCTTATTGCTTTAAGTTTTCGAGCTTCCCATTTATGGGGGGGGGACCTTGCCCTCCAAAATATACTGCATGATTGGAATTCTCCAGTCCTCTCTTCCTATGATTTTGTCGTGAAGGGAGGAGGGAGGTCCCAGCACGGGGTCAGGTTCTCGGGTGTTGTTGCGTCCGGAGGTCGTACCTCTGGGGATGTTCCTTCTGTTAGGTTCGTCGGAACCTAGATCTGGAGGAACATCTCCAGGTGTGTTATTTATTTCCGGGGGTGGGATCGTGTCTCCGGTTGGGGTTTCGGGTTCAGGGGAATATCTTGTTCTGCGAGTGTTTACTCTCAGGACAAGTGAGTTTGGAGGCTGGACTATGCCCCCGGAGGTGTGCTTTCTGAATTTGCGGGCTTTTGTTTTTGGGAACCAGAATGTGGTTAGGACTTGGGTCGCTGCTGATTCGGAGCAGCTACCTTCTGTTTGCTCTTTTGGTTTGCTATCGATCTCAGCTTTGGTAGCTATGTCGATGCTTGGTTTTTCGATTCCTTCTACGGGTATGATTCGTTTTACTAGGGGATCTGATGTGGACGCCAATGCAGCTAACGCGTCTGCTGGGGAGTTCTGTCCCCGTGGGATTCTCGTTAGCTCGAATTTACTGAACTGTTTAGTGAGGTTTTGTACGACTTCAAGGTATGCCCCCATTCTTTCGTCTCTTGTTTCGTACTCGCCGTGGAACTGGCTAGCTACCAGCTGTGAGTCGCTGTAGGCGTTCAGCTCTCGGATTCCGAAGCTTAAGGCGAGTCTTAGCCCTGCGATTAGTGCTTCGTATTCGGCTTCGTTGTTTGAAGCATTGAAGCCGAGCCTGTAGGATTGCTCGATGGTTTCTCCGGCTGACGAAGTCAGCCTTAGGCCAATTCCGGAGCCTTGTTTTGATGAGGCTCCGTCGACATACAGGCTCCATTCCGGAGCTTCGGCTCTCGGATCTAGCTGTTCAGATGATAGCTCAATGATGAAATCGGCGAGGACCTGAGCTTTTATGGCAGCGCGGGGTCTATATTCGATGTCGTATTCACTGAGCTCTATGGCCCATTTAGCCAATCGTCCTGATTGGCTAGGGCTATGCAGGATCGTGCGTATTGGCTGTGAGGTCATTACCACGATCGAGTGTGATTGGAAGTAAGGTCGTAGTTTTCTGGCGGCTGTCACGACTGCCAGAGCTAACTTTTCCATGGTAGGATATCTGGTTTCGGCGTCTATTAAGCTTTTGCTCGTGTAATAGACAGGTCTTTGCTCGTTTTTCTCCTCTCGTACCAGTACGCCGCTAACCGCCACAGTTGACACGGCGAGGTATAGGTACAGGGGTTCTCCTGTTACTGGTTTGGATAGGATCGGAGGCTCGGAGAGGTAAGCCTTTAATTGTTTGAAGGCTTCCTCGCATTTCTCGTCCCATAGGAACTTCTTATTATTTTTTAGAAGTTTGTAAAATGGGAGGCATTTATCGGTGGACTTGGATATAAATCGGTTCAAAGCGGCGATTCGTCCAATTAGTCTTTGTACCTCCCTAGTTGTCTTAGGCGACGGCATTTCCACGAAGGTCGCTATCTGTTTTGGGTTGGCTTCAATACCTCTCTCGGTTACGAGGTAGCCGAGGAATTCGCCCGAGGGCACTCCAAAGGTGCATTTTGCGGGGTTTAGTTTCATATCGTATTTGTTGAGGATATCGAAGCATTCTTTTAGGTGGGAGATGTGGTTTTCCCCAGCTGAGGATTTAACCAGTATATCGTCAATGTACACCTCCATGGTTTTTCCGAGCTGTCCAGCGAACATTTTGTTCACAAGCCTCTGGTAGGTAGCTCCCGCGTTTTTTAGTCCGAATGGCATTACCTTGTAGCAGTAGGTCCCGCGCTCGGTTATAAATGCGGTTTTTCCTTGATATTCAGGATTCATCATGATTTGATTATATCCCGCGAAGGCATCCATAAAGGACAAGAGCTGGTGGCCAGCTGTTGCCTCAACGAGGCGATCAATGTGAGGTAACGGGAAGCTGTCTTTAGGGCAAGCCTTGTTTAGGTCGGTGAAGTCTACACAGATTCTCCATTTCCCGTTTTTCTTTTTCACTACTACGGGGTTAGCTAGCCAATCGGGGTAGTGTACTTCACGGATGGACCCTGCTTTTGTGAGTCGATCTACTTCGTCATTGACAGCTTAGGCTTTTTCGAGGCCTAGCTTACGGCGTTTTTGTTTGATCGGTTTGAAAGTAGGGTCTACATTGAGCTTGTGAGTGGTGACGTTTGGGTCTATACCTCTCATGTCGCTGGTGGTCCATGCAAACGTTTTGACGTTGCTTTTCAGGAAGTCGATTAATTCCTTTTTCGTTTCGAGGGGTAGCTTTGATCCGATGTTCACTTGTTCTCGGGATTAGAGTCATCGATGCTAACTCGTTCGGTTAGGTTCCTAGGGGGACCTCGAATATTTTGTTGCATCTCTCGACCTTCCTGGATCTGTAATTGCTATTGAGGTGATTCCTTGAGGATTCCGAATCCTCCCAAGTAACAGATCCTGGAGATCTTCTGGCTACCTCGTACGGTGGTTATTTCGTCCGGTGTTGGAAATTTCACGCATTGGTGATAAGTGGAAGCTACTGCCTTCATCTTATGGATCCAGGGTCTTCCTAGGATCGCATGAAATGGAGAGGGCCTGTCGATGACCACGAAATTGGTCATTTTCATGATTCCCCCAGCTATGACTGGGAGCTTGATGGTTCCTAAGGAGGTAACTGTTTCTCCAGAGAAGCCTACAAGGTTAGCTTTCTGACCGATAATTTCGTAGTCATCTATTTCCATCCCTTTCAGGGCATTATAGAAGATAAGATCGACCGAGCTTCCGGTATCAACCATCAGCTTAGGCACCTCGTAACCTGCTATGTTCAGGGTGACGATTAAGGCGTCATAGTGAGGTCTGTCGAGATCTGACGTCTCGCTCTCCCAGAAAGAGATCTTAGTATTGGTTTCGGGATTGGGAGGCTTAGATTGAGCTCTAGAAACAGCCTTCCGCACATGGCTCTTGATTGAATTGACTGAGTCTTGACATATATCGGAGCCTCCGAGGATATAATCCACTCTTGAGCTAGGGCTCGACTGAGGCGGAGGTTTGCTTAGGAGGGTCTCGATTTGCAGACTCTTTCCTTGGGGAAATTTCCCAAGAATCATGTCAACTCTTTTCTTGGGAGCTGGCGGTGGCGAATCTGTTTCCTTCTCAGGTGATTTTTCGCGTTTCGGAGAGGTGTCCCTGGGACCTCTTTTCTGGTAAGGGGGTGGCTTTTTTAGTTCCACATCCTTTAGTTCCCCAGCTACAAATTTGGCTGCCAACTGTCGTTGGAGGTCCCAGCACTCCTCGGTTGAGTGCCCTTTTCGATCGTGATAAAAGCAGTGTTTGTTCTCATCATAGCCTTTTGTCCAGGGAGTTTTGCTTGTCGCGGCAACAGGTTTTTCTTGTTGGGATTCCTCGACAGCGTATGAGTGTTCCCCCTGGGTCTGATGGTTCCGAGAGCTCCCTTTCCTAGAGGGTGCTTTTGCTTCCGAGGTTTCACCTTTCGGGTGATTCTGGGATTTCTTGTGGATTTTATCCAGTGCAGCTGTTTCTTCCTCTAAGGTAATGTATCTCGATGCTTTGTGAAGAGCATCATCGATAGTTGGAGGAGGGTTGAGCGTTAGCTCGGACCAGAATTCTGATCTATACCAGAGGCCTCTTCTAAGAGCTTCGATGGCTACTTGATCATTGGGGTTCGAGAGCTTAGTTCTAACTGCTCTGAATTTCTCGATGTAGATTCGTAGCGAATCTCCCATTCCTTGCCTGATCTTCCAGAGGTCCGCCTTGGAGGCTTGCTTAAGGATATGGGTCGAGTATTGTTTCATGAAGGCGTTAGTGAGCTGATCGAAGTTATCGATTGAGTTTGGCTCGAGGCTCGAAAACCATTCGAGAGCTGTTCCGACCAGGTTCTCAGCAAAGGTTCTGCAGTAACCTGCCTCGCATTCTTCTCTTGTGAAATGAGCTTTCACTATAGCTAGGCGGAAGGCTCTCAAATGGGCCTTGGGGTCCGAGGTCCCGTCATATTCGGGAATCCTAATTTTTCGGGTATCTCTTATGTAAGAGCTAGCGATTTTATCTGTGAATGGGGTTCCACGGGTTTCCTCAATCAAGCTCTCGATTTCGGGAGCTGAGCTCGTTGCTTTATGCACTTGAGCGTTCAGCTTCTGGAGAGCTGCGTGAGTTTGCTCCATGTATCGGCGAATAGCCTNGAATCCTAATTTTTCGGGTATCTCTTATGTAAGAGCTAGCGATTTTATCTGTGAATGGGGTTCCACGGGTTTCCTCAATCAAGCTCTCGATTTCGGGAGCTGAGCTCGTTGCTTTATGCACTTGAGCGTTCAGCTTCTGGAGAGCTGCGTGAGTTTGCTCCATGTATCGGCGAATAGCCTCAGGTCCTTCTAGGGGAAGGACGGTTGGGTCTTCGCGAGGAATCTGATGAGAGGATTCTTGGTGGAGTCGAGTGTAATCGTTGTCCCAAGCGTTAGGTGGGCTACATCGCTCGTTAGCGCTCGGCCACCTTGGGGGACGCGACCTGGGGGGTGAGCTGTAGGATCAGCTTCCGCCCTTGGGTTCTCTCGGTTAGGGGTCGCGCTTCCATTTTGGTAAGCTGAAGTTGGTGCTCTGCCCCTAGGAGGGGGAGATATTCCTTCTCCAGACCTAAAAATAGGTGGCGGAGGCGGCAATCGTGTGCTGTGTTCGTGAACCCTATTGTGTGCAGAGCTGGTCGTCGCTATGTTACTTCCCATAGCGCTTGTTATAGGTGGACTGAATACTGGGGTTGTCCCAGTAAGGGGTGTCCGGAGAACAGGCTCTTGCCCATTACGAGCAATGCTGTTGAGGGAAAAGTCCAGGTGTCCGCGAGGGAACGTGGGTTCGGTGAGTCGATCTCGGAAGGCGATTCCTGAGCCTTGACGTTGCGACGGATGAGTCGTTTCGGTTAGGGATCTAGTCACCTCTTCGAACCGTTGTTGCCGGGCAGTTAGCTGTTGCAACGTACGCTCATTATCCTGAGCTCTTTCTACCAACTGCACCATCATTCGGCGCATTTCGGATAGCTGAGCTTCCGAGTGATGCGGAGCGTGTTGACGTTGGGGGTTTTCCGGGAGCGTAGCCCCGGAGTTGTTTCCACTGGAAGACCTTGGGTTAGCTATCCTAGTTCGGTTTGGTTGAGCATTAGCCGGAGGCTGTTGCTCGGATCGGTGATCGGCGGATCGAGGTTCCGAATCTTGAGGATCCGGGTCTCTCCTGTTCGGTGAGCCATCGATCTGGATCACGGGATCTGGGATGGATGGGCTCGTTGCCTGGTTGGATGGATCCATTCTCAAGTTACGGAGTGAAGGATTCAATTATCTCGTCCCCACAGACGGCGCCAAAATGTGAGGGGTAAAACTCACTTCCTAGTTTAGGTTAGGTTAAGATTGGGGAGAAGACTATCGTGGGCTGAATCCCTTATGAACTTAGAAAATGAATTATGATTGTATTGATGTTTTTGACGAAGAATGATTACAAAGATGATTGATAAGATGACTCTGATGATTACAAAGAATTATGAGAATGGTTTGTGAGCAATAATGTGTGTAAAAAATGGTAGAATGAATGAATCCCCTTCTCTTCGTTCTTCCCTCCTTTAAATAGCCTCAGGTCACGTGTAACTTCTCCTGATTAGTCTCCGAAATTCTCTCCATCAACTGAGGGATTTGTAACAGCTTTCTTTTGACCGAATCGTACGTCTCTATCTTCGTTTCCTAGGCTGTTTTATTTAGATTCCCACGAGAGAAGCCAGACCTCTTCTCCGTGACCTCTTTCTCGTGACCTCTTTCTTGTGACCTCTTTCTCGTGACCTCTTTCTCGTGACCTCTTTGGGAAAAGCTTCCGTCCTTAGGTGAGCTGTACTCTTCTTCTAGATAATAACCCATGTGCGGCCCATTATTAGACTTGCTTCAACTGGTTTGCTAACTTCAGCCGACGGGCCATATTTGGACCCAACATTCGCCCATTGGCAAACTAAGCTGGGCCAGCTTAGTTCGCCAATGGGCGAACTAGTTGAGTGCCTCTTAGTTCTCCCATTGGCGAACTAATCTGGGCCAGCTTAGTTCGCCAATGGGCGAACTAGTCGAGTGCCTCTTAGTTCGCCCATTGGCGAACTAAGCCGGTTCGGCTTATTTCGCGTTTTACGGCTTGTTTCGGTTTTTTGCGGTTTCGTAAAACGATTCTTCGAGTTTTATAAAACGATTCTCGAGTTTTATAAAACGATTCTTTGAGTTTTATAAAACGATTCTCGAATTTTATAAAACGATCCTCGAGTTTTATAAAACGATTCTCGAGTTTTATAAAACGGCTTCTCGAGTTTTATAAAACGATCTTCGAGTTTTATAAAACGGCTTCTCGAGTTTTTTAAAACAATTCTTCGAGTTTTATAAAACGATCTTCGAGTTTTATAAAACGGCTTCTCGAGTTTTATAAAACGATCTTCGAGTTTTATAAAACGGCTTCTCGAGTTTTATAAAACGATCTTCGAGTTTTATAAAACGGCTTCTCGAATTTTATAAGAAGATCTTCGAGTTTCATAAAACGATCTTCGAATTTTATAAAATGGCTTCTCGAGTTTTATAAAATGATCCTCGAGTTTTATAAAACGATTCTCGAGTTTTAGAAAAACAAATATTCGAGTTATATAAAACGATTCTCGAGTTTTATAAAATGATCCTCGGGTTTTATAAAACGATTCTCGAGTTTTATAAAACTGTCCTGGAGTTTTATAAAACGATCCTCGAGTTTTATAAAACGATTCTTCGGGTTTTACAAAACGATTCCTTTTCTATTTCTGCGGGGAGTTTCAGCCGTTGATTCCGTCGTACCGATTTTGACCCCAACACAAGGAAACTCATCCATTGATCGATATAATAAGATATGCATTGATCGACAACTATCTGGAATATGGACCGATTTTGAAACCAGAGCTCTACACCAATGCTCTGGTGATAGTCTCCGAATGGCACATAGCCATTAAAAAGGCATGTGATAAAGTGTTTCCTTGGGCCATCAGAGGAATCTATTATTATCACCTACAACAAAACATCGTCCAGAAGTATAAAGGAAAGCATCTCTTGTACTTGGTCGAAGGTTCAGCGTATGCTCATACACTTTATGATTTTAACTGGTATATGGACGAGATACGAAGTGCAAACCCGGTGATTTCAACATATTTGGAGGAAGCTGACCTGACTCTTTGGTCACGGGTTCATTGTCAAGGAGAAATGTACAACTTAAAAACAAGCAATATCGATGAATCTAATAATTCTGCACTCAAGCGAGTAAGAAGATTTCCCATTTCATTTCTTTTGGAGTTTATATGAGGAAAGCTACGAAGGTGGTATTTGAAATAGGAGAGAAGATGCTTTGAGTCTCACAACTCAACATAGTCGGGGAGTTGAATACTTATTGGCGGTTTGCTCAGAGATAGCGGATACTATGTCTATCCACCAGATTGACGGATGGCGATTCTTCGTAAATGGTAGAAAACGGGACTGTGTTGTTGATTTGGAACATGGAAAGTGTGACTTTGGTGTCTTTCCCATCGAGAAAATACCTTTTGCACATGCTATATAGCAGTTGGAACATTTGATGGTTTGAATGTTTCTACACTTGTGTGCCCACTCTATTCAAAGGAATATTTGTATGCATGATATTAACAGAATATATATCCTTATGCTTGAGAGGTTGAAGCTCACATATGTCTTCCCCTAGCTGAAAAGCGTGGTACGGAAAGACAGAAGAAGTCAAGATAACAATTTTGGTTGGAGTTATCTAGGTTTAGAGGACACAAACCCCGGAAGCAACACAAGGTTTATAGATGTTGAAACTGCAAACAAACTGGTCACACGGGTCTAGATTGTGAAAACTGATCTTCGGTAAGTCTTCATACGTCTTTGTAAGTCTTTCAAAGTCTTTTGTGCGTCTTCGTAAGTCTTCCAAAGTCTTCGGTAAGTCTTCCTTTGGTAAGTCTTCGTACGTCTTCTGCACTTCTTTATAAGTCTTGTTAAGTCTTCTTAAGCATCTATCTGCTTTGTTTTTTGTCTATCTTTCTTCTTTCTCATGAACATATCTATCTCAATGCTTTCGCATGAACTAATCTATCTGAATGCTTTGTTATGAACTTATCTATATGAATGCTTTGGTATAAACTTATCTAATCAGTTGTTAAGTCGTCTTCTGTAAGATTAATGTTAGTCTTGTTGTTAAAAATTTAAGTATCTATTTCTATCTTTTGGAGCTTCTATTAATTGATTTCAGTATCAGAGAAGGGTAATTGTGGTGGATGAGACTCACCTAAGTGGGAAGTATGGTGGTGTTATGCTGGTTGCAGCTGCACAAGATGAAAATTTTCAGATATTTCCATTGGCTTTTGAAATTGTAGATGCTGAAAATGAGGAAGCTTAAGACTAGTTTTTTACAAAATTGAGTAGTTGTATCTTTGATTAGTATGCTCTGGTGATAGTCTCAGACCGGCACAGAGCCATTAAAAAGGCATGTGATAAAGTGTTTCCTTGGGCCACCCGAGGAATCTATTATTATCACCTACAATAGAACATCGTCTTGCAGTATAAAGGAAAGAATCTCTTGTACTTGGTCAAAGGTGCTGCGTATGCTCATACACTTTACGATTTTAACCGTTACATGGACGAGATACGGAGTGCAAACCCATAGCTTGCAACATATTTGGAGGAAGCTGACCTGACTCTTTGGTCATGAGTTCATTGTCAGGGAGAAATGTACAACTTAAAAACAAGCAATATCGATGAATCTATTAATTCTGCACGCAAGCGAGTTAGAAGACTTCTCATTTCATTTCTTTTGGAGTTTATATGAGGAAAGCTAGGAAGGTGGTATTGGAAAAAGGAGAGAAGATGCTTTGATTCTCACAACTCAACATAGTCGGGGAGTTGAATACTTATTGGCGGTTTGCTCAGAGATAGCGGATACTATGTCTGTCCAACAGATTGACGGATGGAGATTCTTCATAAATGGTAGAAAACGGGACTGTGTTGTTGATTTAGAACATGAAAAGTGTGACTTTGGTGTCTTTCCCATCGAGAGAATACCTTGTGCACATGCTATAGCAGTTGGAACATTTGATGGTTTGAATGTCTCTACACTTGTGTGCCCACTCTACTCAAAGGAATATTTGTATGCATGATATTCACAGAATATATATCCATAAGCTTGAGAGGTTGAAGCTCGCATATGTCTTCCCCTAGCTGAAAAGCGTGGTACAGAAAGACAGAAGAAGTCAAGATAACAGTTTTGGTTGGAGTTATCTAGGTTTAGAGGACACAAACCCCGGAAGCAACACAAGGTTTATAGATGTTCAAACTGCAAACANCAATGCTTTCGCATGAACTTATCTATCTGAATGCTTTGTTATGAACTTATCTATATGAATGCTTTGGTATAAACTTATCTAATCAGTTGTTAAATTGTCTTCTGTAAGTTTGATGTTAGTCTTGTTGTTAAAAATCTAAGTATCTATTTCTATCTTTTGGAGCTTCTATTAATGGATTTCAGTATCAGAGAAGGGTAATGGTGGTGGATGAGACTCACCTAAGTGGGAAGTATGGTGGTGTTATGCTGGTTGCAGCTGCACAAGATGGAAATTTTCAGATATTTCCATTGGCTTTTGAAATTGTAGATGCTGAAAATGAGGAAGCTTAAGACTAGTTTTTTTACAAAATTGAGTAGTTGTATCTCTGATAAGTATGCTCTTGTGATAGTCTCAGACCGGCACAGAATCATTAAAAGACATGTGATAAAGTGTTTCCTTGGGCCACCCGAGGAATCTATTATTCTCACCTACAATAGAACATCGTCCTGAAGTATAAAGGAAAGAATCTCTTGTACTTGGTCAAAGGTGCTGCGTATGTTCATACACTTTACGATTTTAACCGTTACATGGATGCAAACCCATAGCTTGCAACATATTTGGAGGAAGCTGACCTGACTCTTTGGTCACGGGTTCATTGTCAGGGAGAAATGTACAACTTAAAAACAAGCAATTTCGATGAATCTATTAATTCTGCACGCAAGCGAGTTAGAAGATTTCTCATTTCATTTCTTTTGGAGTTTATATGAGGAAAGCTAGGAAGGTGGTATTGGAAAAAGGAGAGAAGATGCTTTGATTCTCACAACTCAACATAGTCGGGGAGTTGAATACTTATTGGCGGTTTGCTCAGAGATAGCGGATACTATGTCTGTCCAACAGATTGACGGATGGAGATTCTTCGTAAATGGTAGAAAACGGGACTGTGTTGTTGATTTAGAACATGAAAAGTGTGAATTTGGTGTCTTTCCCATCGAGAGAATACCTTGTGCACATGCTATAGCAGTTGGAACATTTGATGGTTTGAATGTTTCTACACTTGTGTGCCCACTCTACTCAAAGGAAAATTTGTATGCATGATATTCACAGAATATATATCCATAAGCTTGAGAGGTTGAAGCTCGCATATGTCTTCCCCTAGCTGAAAAGCGTGGTACAGAAAGACAGAAGAAGTCAAGATAACAGTTTTGGTTGGAGTTATCTAGGTTTAGAGGACACAAACCCCGGAAGCAACACAAGGTTTATAGATGTTCAAACTGCAAACANCAATGCTTTCGCATGAACTTATCTATCTGAATGCTTTGTTATGAACTTATCTATATGAATGCTTTGGTATAAACTTATCTAATCAGTTGTTAAATTGTCTTCTGTAAGTTTGATGTTAGTCTTGTTGTTAAAAATCTAAGTATCTATTTCTATCTTTTGGAGCTTCTATTAATGGATTTCAGTATCAGAGAAGGGTAATTGTGGTGGATGAGACTCACCTAAGTGGGAAGTATGGTGGTGTTATGCTGGTTGCAGCTGCACAAGATGGAAATTTTCAGATATTTCCATTGGCTTTTGAAATTGTAGATGCTGAAAATGAGGAAGCTTAAGACTAGTTTTTTTACAAAATTGAGTAGTTGTATCTCTGATCAGTATGCTCTTGTGATAGTCTCAGACCGGCACAGAATCATTAAAAGACATGTGATAAAGTGTTTCCTTGGGCCACCCGAGGAATCTATTATTCTCACCTACAACAGAACATCGTCCTGAAGTATAAAGGAAAGAATCTCTTGTACTTGGTCAAAGGTGCTGCGTATGTTCATACACTTTACGATTTTAACAGTTACATGGACGAGATACGAAGTGCAAACCCATAGCTTGCAACATATTTGGAGGAAGCTGACCTGACTCTTTGGTCACGGGTTCATTGTCAGGGAGAAAGGTACAACTTAAAAACAAGCAACATCGCTTAATCTATTAATTCCGCACTCAAGCGAGTAAGAAGATTTCTCATTTCATTTCTTTTGGAGTTTATATGAGAAAAGTTAGGAAGGTGGTATTGAAAAAGGATAGAAGATGGTTTGAGTCTCACAACTCAATATAGTCGGGGAGTTGAATACTTATTGGCGGTTCTCTCAGAGATAGCGGATACTATGTCTGTCTAACAGATTGACGGATGGCGATTAGGTGGGAAACAATACTGTGTTGTTGATTTGGAGCATGGAAAGGGTGACTTTCGTGTCTCTCTTATCGAGAAAATACCTTGTGGACATGCTATAGCAGTTGGAACATTTGATGGTTCCGACATCACGAATCGACCGACACGCACATATGCACATCGATCGATTTGGAGGTCATCGACGTCAAGGAATTTGGAAATTTTCCAACTCCTAGTAGGGAAAAAAAATGGCTATATAAGAAGTCTTGTAACCAAGAGAATGTCTAATACCATCGAATAAGACAAGATGCAAGCACCTACACCCTTTTAGAGAAATATCAAAAGAGGCACTAACTTAAGAGATCTTCATGGAAAAGCAACAAGTGCAACATTCAACAATCTGAAGAACACCACCTCTCGTCAACCATCGATTGATACAAAACCGTACGCATCGATCAATTCTAACTCCAAAACTCATTCTTTATATAAGCAGTATCACATTGAAAATTTTCTGCAACCGGATGAGTTTGGTGTTTTTAGAGATCCAGAAGGTCACGCATGAGCTAATGATGGGAGGGTTATTCAACTATTCAAAGAGGACATAGCAGAAATCCTTCAAATGTTCAATGGACCAGAGAATTTCTTTCAGAAGCAACTAGGCGTGCTAAAGCAACCATCGATCGACACAGTCCATCCGATAATGACCGACAAGGAAACTTGTCCATTGATCGATATAATAAGATATGCATTGATCGACAACTATCTAGAATATGGACCGATTTTGAAACCAGAGCTCTACACCAATGCTCTGGTGATAGTCTCCGACTGGCACATAGCTATTAAAAAGGCATGTGATAAAGTGTTTCCTTGGGCCATCCGAGGAATCTATTATTATCACCTACAACAAAACATCGTCCAGAAGTATAAAGGAAAGCAGCTCATACACTTTACGATTTTAACCGGTACATGGACGAGATATGAAGTGCAAACCCGGATCTTGCAATATATTTGGAGGAAGCTGACCTGACTCTTTGGTCACGGTTCATTGTTATGGAGAAATGTACAACTTAAAAACAAGCAATATCGCTGAATCTATTAATTCTGCACGCAAGTGAGTAAGAAGATTTCCCATTTCATTTCTTTTGGAGTTTATATGAGGAAAGCTAGGAAGGTGGTATTGGAAAAAGGAAGGAAGATGCTTTGAGTCTCACAACTCAACATAGTCGGGGACTTGAATACTTATTGGCGGTTTGCTCAGAGATAGCGGATACTATGTCTGTTCAACAGATTGACGGATGGCGATTCTTCGTAAAAGGTAGAAAACGGGACTATGTTGTTGATTTGGAACATGGAAAGTGTGACTTTGGTGTCTTTCGTATCGAGAAAATACATTGTGCACATGCTATAGCAGTTGGAACATTTGATGGTTTGAATGTTTCTACACTTGTGTGCCCACTCTACTTAAAAGAATATTTGTATGCATGATATTCACAGAATATATATCCTTATGCTGGAGAGGTTGAAGTTCGCATATGTCTTCCCCTAGCTGAAAAGCGTGGAACAAAAAGACAGAAGAAGTCAAGATGACAATTTTGGTTGGAGTTATCTAGGTTTAGAGGACACAGACCCCGGAAGCAACACAAGGGTTATAGATGTTCAAACTGCAAACAAACTGGTCACACGCGTCCAGATTGTGAAAACTGATCTTCGGTAAGTCTTCATACCTCTTCGTAAGTCTTTCAAAGTCTTCTGTGCGTCTTCGTAAGTCTTCCAAAGTCTTCGGTAAGTCTTCCTTTGGTAAGTCTTCGTACGTCTTCTGCACTCAAGTCCTCTTAAGCATATATCTGCTTTGTCTTTTGTCTATCTTTATCCTTTCTCATGAACATATCAATCTCAATGCTTTCGCATGAACTTATCTGTCTGAATGCTTTGTTGTATAAACTTATCTAATCAGTTGTTAAGTCGTCTTCTGTAAGTTTTATGTTAGTCTTGTTGTTAAAAATTTAAGTATATATTTCCATCTTTTGGAGCTTCTATTGAAGGATTTCAGTATCAGAGAAGGGTAATTGTGGTGGATGGGACTCACCTAAGTGGGAAGTATGGAGGTGTTATGCTGGTTGCAGCTGCACAAGATGGAAATTTTTAGATATTTCCATTGGCTTTTGGAATTGTAGATGCTGAAAATGAGTAAGCTTAAGACTAGTTTTTTACAAAATTGAGTTGTTGTATCTCTGATCAGTTTGCTCTGGTGATAGTCTCAGACCGGCACAGAGCCATTAAAAGGCATGTGATAAAGTGTTTCCTTGGGCCACCCGAGGAATCTATTATTATCACCTACAACAGAACATCGTCCTGAAGTATAAAGGAAAGAATCTCTTGTACTTTGTAAAAGGGGCTATGTATGCTCATACACTTTACGATTTTAACCGTTACATGGACGAGATACGGAGTACAAACCCATAGCTTGCAACATATATGGAGGAAGCTGACCTGACTCTTTGGTCACGGGTTCATTGTCAGGGAGAAATGTACAACTTAAAAACAAGAAAAATCGATGAATCTATTAATTCTGCACGCAAGCGAGTAAGAAGATTTCCCATTTCATTTATTTTGGAGTTTATATGAGAAAATCTAGGAAGGTGGTATTGGAAAAGGAGAGAAGATTATTTGAGTCGCACAACTCAATATAGTTGGGGAGTTGAATACTTATTAGCGGTTCACGCAGAGATAGCGGATACTATGTATGTCCAACAGATTGACGGATGGTGATTCTTCATAAAAGGTGGGAAACTGGACTGTTGATTTGGAGCATGGAAAGTGTGACTTTGGTATCTTTCCTATCGAGAAAATACCTTGTGGACATGCTATAGCAGTTGGAACATTTGATGGTTTGAATGTTTCTACACTTGTGTGCCCACTCTACTCAAAGGAATATTTGTATGCGCATGATATTCACATAATATATATCCTTGTGCTGGAGAGGTTGAAGCTCGCATGTGTCTTGCCCTGACTGAAAAGCGTGGTCCGGAATGACAGAAACAGTCAAGATGGAAATTTTGGTTGGAGTTATCTATGTTTAGAGGACACAAACTCTGGAAGCAACATAGAGTTGATAGATGTTCAAACTGCATACAAACTTGTCACACGCGTCCAGATTGTGAAAACTGATCTTCAGTAAGTCTTCCAAAGTCTTTTGTGCGTCTTCGTAAGTTTTCCAAAGACTTCCCTGCGTCTTCGGTAAGTCTTCCTTCGGTAAGTTTTCGTACGTCTTCCGCACTTTTTCATAAGTCTTCTCAATTCTTTTTAGGCATCTATCTGCTTTGTCCTTTGTCTATTTTTCTTCTTTCTCATGAACATATCTATCTCAATGCTTTCGAATGAACTTATCTATCTGAATGCTTTATATGAACTTATCTATATGAATTCTTTTGTATAAACTTATCTAATCACTTGTTAAGTCGTCTTCTATAGATTTGATGTTAGTCTTGTTGTCGAATTGCGTTATGGACAAAGGTAAGAAGGGTCATTATATATATATTTGGACTAGTTTTTACAACAAAAGACTACTGTTAGTTCACTACCAAACTAGTTTTACATCAAAAGGCTAGTGGCAGTTCACTACCAAACTGGTTTTTACAACAAAAGGCCAGTTTGGTACGAGGATAGTTTACAAAAAGTTTCACCTATCCAACAATCTTAATGTAGCCCATCAAGTACAAACTACACATCAACCAGAAATTACGCATCATCATCCAAGTATGATCGGAGTATGACGTCGTTGCCATTCAATCCAGAGACGTCCTTTAATGGAAACTCTTCAAATATATCGCTCGTTCCCTAACACCCTTAATGTTTTCATCACAAAAGGCTTCAGGAGAAAGTTATGTCATGCCAAGAGCATGACATTCAATGTACTTCAAAGTGAAAACACCACAATCACCAGCTCGTGCCTGAAGTACTCCAGAATTCACCCTCTCAAATGTAAATGGCTCCAGTGTGTACTTGAAACGCTCTTCTGCGAGGGAGCACTCAACAAATAGGTAAGGCAACATTGTCACAAAAAGCTCAATTAGCACTCGGAGCTGCTCTGGCTTGATATGACTCACGATGCTGTCTCAGATGACTATTTGTCTCTTGGGGATTGATTTCCACAGAGCAACCCAATGGTTGTTGTTGTAGTTCAGAGGTGCATATATATCATCCACATCTATCCCCCAAATCTTGTTAGATTGGCAAAATGCTGGTACTTCACTGCATAAAGTGACCACGATTCGCCAGGTAGCATTCTTCCTAAGCCGTTGACATCAGGCTCAGACTTCTTAAAAACATCGTACCTATCCTGCCACATCCTCCCAAGTGCATGATCAAGAAGGCACATTCTATCGCTCCTAAAATGTTCTGGATTCTTAGCATACCGCTGCCATAGTAAATACATAAACGTATCCATATGCTGCATATAAAAACATAACAAGTTAGACATAATTTTAAGTCTTCATAATTTTAAATCTTCTAACCAGAAGACACTGGAAGACTTAATTATAGAAGTCGATTATAGTTTAGTCTTCCAATGTCTTGTTAGAAAACTTTAGAGAAGACATAATTTTAAGTTTTCTAACCAGAAGACATTGGAAGACTTAACCATAGTAGACTTCTATAATTAAGTCTTCCAATATTTTCTGGTTAGAAGTCTTCGCAGAAGACATAATTTTAATTCTTCTAACCAGAAGATATTGGAAGACATAACTATAATTGACTTCTATAATTAAGTCTTCCAATGTCTTCTGGTTAGAAGATTTTGCAGAAGACATAATTTTAAGTCTTCTACCCAGAAGACATTGGAAGACTTAACTATAGTCGACTTCTATAATTAAATCTTCCAATGTCTTCTGGTTAGAAGACTTTGCAGAAGACATAATTTTAAGTCTTCTATAGGAGTAGGGTTTAAAAAATTACATAATCCTTCATCCATTGTAAGCTCCCTCTGACGTAGTAATACCAGTAACTTGGATATCCTCTTGGTTTGGTGGTTATACGTTTAGTATAGTTCCTGTAAATAGCAAAAGTAGGACAGCAATCATTTAATGCTATACAGTACTGCAGGGTCCTATACAATATTATAACTTACGGATCACGTTTCAGCCAATCAACAAGCACTTTTGTCTTATGTTTGTCAACGGGTGCATCTGGGTCATATCCATGACCAAACCACCTGTTTGGAGTGATCACTCTAGCAGTGGTGTTTCCCAAAAAAATGAGATTGCTATGAGGGCGCAAGCTTCCTTTCTCAATCACTCTTTCCCCGACAGGATGCCAGAACAGAAGATTCTTTTGTCTCCCTTCTTTTTTCTGCCACTTGTAAATCTGATGCTGTTTCTTTTTGTTTGTACAACAAGAAAAAAAACTCAGCTTTTTCGAAGAACTCTTATTATCTTCATCTCTTTGGAAGAACTCTCATCCTCATTCAGCTCTTTGGAAGAGCTCTCATCCTCTTTCGAAGACCTCTCCTTCTCTTTGGGATCTTGGACGTCATCTTGTATGTTGTTACCACTTCCTGCGTTTGCCCCATTCACACTCTCACTATGCAATACATAATATATAACATTAACCTACCAATCGAAACACAATTCCCATAAAAAAGAAATCTATAAAAACAAAATCCAAACAAAATTGTCTTTAACCAAAGATCCATAAAAGCAAAATACATAAAGACAAAATCCACAATTGTCATTAACCAATGGAACACATACAACTTTCAATTCTTTTGCTTTCGACGCCTACTATATTTCTTCATTGTGTTTTTGGGAGAGGGTTGGGTACTAACCCCAAATTCGGGCCTATGTTTAGGCGAGCCTGGAAGAGTGAGCTGGAGATCATTTGATTCAGCCGCTTTTTTGGTGATTTCCACCACCATCTCCATAGCGCCATCTTATCCCCAAGAACCTTTTTCTTCTTCAAGCACTGCCCAATCCCATCAGCCATAACTTTATCAAGGGCCTTCAAGCCTTTTTTGATATCTTCTTTCTCAGTCCAACTGCCAGAAGCATAAGCAGCTGAAGGACCAGAAGCATCATATGTACGAGCCTCTGTATGAGCTCTCTTCCGAGGTCTTCCTTTTTCTCCTTTCACAGGATTCACATACAGAAGCTTTCGATTGGTCCACAGGTTAGGACCAGCGTTTGGCAAAACGATCCATGGTCCACTTCCAATGACTTTTTCCCTCAAACATGACATTCACTATGAAGTCAGCCTTAGTACCATCTACGTCATTGTCCCATTTTGGGAACATTTCATCAAAGGCCTTCACAATGTAGTTGTTCACGCAAGTTTGCAGTAAATTAATCAACTCAATTAAGATATATGAGAGAATAATCAATATCATACTGTTTGAGAATAATTATAATTACATGAGTGCTGATACCATATTTAAACAATTTCCGTCCTTTGCCACCCTTGTAAGCTAGTAAAGGTGTACTCGGTTTGTTTCGTAAGGGATTTTCCTTCTCAGCAGCTAAGTCTGGTAGAGCAAAGTAGACCCACACCTGGAGAACTTGTATAAAGTCATCAACAGTATAACCCTTTGTAATATTTTTATTCAAAACGCTACTCTCCCCATGGATAGTTCTCAAATTCATCTAAATCCATCACTAGACTTGCAAGACTAGCCCGTGTAGCATATAAGCTCTTTCTCCCTTCAATATAGCCAGCGTTGATGGTTAGGTATCCCAGCTGCATGCGATCATCCCGAGACCACTCTTGGCTTTTCTTACATGCTGCTATTATTTCTTCAGCACTTGGACCAGCTTCACCATCAACACCCATCTTTTGCCAGAAATAGCCATCTCATCTGTAACCTCAGCCTTCGGATTTTCCAGGTACTCAATGTAGTTGCAGTTCAGACCAATGAGGTATTCAAACTCTATCAGTGAAAACCTCACCGGTTTTTGACCAAGGAGACACCAAAGCTCATACTTCTTGATGTCAAGATGGTAACACAGCATAAAGTGAACCAGACTTGATGCCCACTCAAAAGAAAGCTCCATGAACTTGATGAACACACCCAACCTTGACTCCTTCAGCTCCTCCCACTCATCTTCATGAAGAGCTTTATTTACAGCCGCAAAAAACTTCTTGTCATCAGTATGATAGTTTATGCTTTTCATTGGATGTGGCTCCTCCCCTGAGGGAGTTCTGGTAAATCCATTCCCATTCTGTAAACCAATTAGAAACCAACTTCTCAAACACAGAAAAGGAGAAATAAACTAACGATTTGTACTGAAAGACTTAAGAAGACTTAAAAAGACTTAAGAAGACTTAATAATACTTAAGAAGACCTTGGAAAATCTACTGAAAAACCTCGGAAGACTTAAGAAGACTTTGGAAGACCTACTAGAAGACCTTCGAAGACCTCGGCAGACATAACTAAAGTCTTCCAGTAAGTCTTCCAAAGTTTTGACTATGAAAGACTTACTGGAAGACTTTTAGTAGGTCTTCCAAGGTTTTGCGAGGTCTTCAAAGGTCTTCCAGTAGGTCTTCCGAAGTATTATTAAGTATTCCAGTAGAACCCTAATCTCCTATACATATCTGAAAATTGTGTTAATCCTAATACATAAAACGATTAGCAATCGAACAAATGGATGAACTTACACTAGGAACCGACGAAGTTTACAGTCCAAAGCAGTGAAGTTATGGCTGCTGAAGACAAGTGGTTACAGATCTGAAAAAAATCGACGGGGAAAAGGAAGTCAGCATAGTGTCAAAAACATAGATTCAACGGCAAAGAGGAAGAGCTTACCGGCGGCGGAGGCGGAAAACCAAAACAGAAACAATTTCAGATCTGCAAATAAAAGATTCAGGTTAGTTTAGCCTACTAATATACTCTACACCCATGAAGGATAAACAAGATTCATTGGGAAGTAGCTTACCGGCAATGAGAACGACGGAGAAACGCGATTCGCCAGAAATCACCTATGAAATTGCCTCCGATAGATATCGGTTAGGGTTTCGTCTTTGTTAGGTTTGATGTAATTATTTCTAGTTTTTTTTCAAATTGAAGGTAAAAATTAGTGTTTGCTCCGGTTTGGCAGACTTTTTAGTAAGTCTACTGAAGTCTTCTCTAGACTCTTATAAATCTTTCGAAACCCCAAAATAAACTATATATAACTAAATCACATACAAAGACTTTATTAAACTTAAATTAAACTTGTAAAATGTTTAATCTACACAAAAATAAACACATATAGTTAAAGTTTACTTTAAAAAATGTTAAGATTCCACAATCTAACCCTAAATACACATACAATACTATAACATAGTTACCAAACCCTAAACCAAACAATATCTTGACAAAATTACATACACTTATCTATGTTCAGAAATATTCAATTTTATTAAGTCTAAATTTATATCACCTACAATGTCTATAATTATATGATTATGATTTTTAACCTATCAAAATATTTTTTATGAAGTTTATAAATCATTTTAAGAGCTAATACACAAGAAGACTTTCCTTGGAAGACTTTAGAATATTTTCCCTGGAAGACTTTAGAAGACATTGGAAGACTTAATTTTAAGCGGGAAACCTAATTTTTTTAGAATTTGAAGCGGAAAACCAAAATTTTGAGCGGGAAACTGTTATTAAGTTTTCAAAAGTCTTCCAGAACCCCAAAATCAAAGAGGTCAAACATACATAACTAAATCACATACAAAAACTTTATCAAACCTAAATTAAACTTATAAAGTGTCTACACAAAACTAAACACATATAGTTAAATTTTACATTAAAAAAAAATGTAAGATTCCACAATCTAACTCTAAAAACACATACAATACTACAACATAGTTACCAAATCCTTAACCTAAGAATATCATGACAAACATATATTCACTCATCTATCTTGAAAACTATTCAGTTTTATTAAATCTATATTTACATCATTTATAAATGTTAATAATTACATGATTATGAGTTTTTACTAATAAATTTATAAATTATTTATAAGATCTACATCATGAGAAGACTTTCAGGTAAGTTTTCTCATGAGAAGAGTTACCTGAAAGTCTTCTCACTCGCAAGGTTATAATGGTAAACTACAATCATGTTTTTTTTTTGGTCATGAGGAGATTTTGTAATGTCACTAGCCTTTTGGGTTACTTTTATATTTGATTTGAGTTTGGATACACTTTTGCATTTAAAATCAAGTTTTGAGTCATATTTGGAAAATCTCCCATATATATATTTATAAAAATTCTTTTTTTTTATAATTCATAACTATATATTTTTCAAAAGTGAATAACTGATTACAATCATTTTTAGGATATATGTACTTAACAGTATCCTAACTGATTTATTAATATGGCATGTTTTAATATTTTATTATAATTAAATATATAAAAAAAAATATTTCTTATGAAAAATTTAGAACTTTTAAAAGAATGATGAAACTACAAAAGTAGGCTCCCTTCCACTATTTCATGGGGATGGTCAGGGCTGAAACTCAAGAGATTCTCTTTCTTGTACCATGATTCAAACTAATTTTGGGATGGAGAGTCGATCAAAATTTTTTACATATTATGTTAATTTCTTGTGAATTATTTTTCAATTTCAGTTTCCTTTTATTTGGTATTGTTTTGATTTTATTTTGAAATAAATAATTTACTAAAAAATTTGACATTTCTTAAAGAATATTATATTTTCCTCTTCAGCTCCACATGTGTCACAAGTCTGGGCACTTTCAAAATTCCTTCCCATCCAAATATATTCCCAAAGGTTTCGTTGTTCGCGAATATGGATTATTTATTTTGGTAGGTTATTCCAAAGATAGAAGATCATCACTTCGCATGGATCTTGTGGTACATTTGGAAAACGCGGAATAGCAAAATATATAGTAATTTGGATATTGATCCACAGAATACACTTACGTTGACAGAAACATAATCGACTATGTGGAAGGAGGCACAAGTACAGGCGGTTCAGAACGCTTCTCAACAACTGACAGACGCCACTTTACCAGTCATTCCAGGAAGATGGTGCTTTGTGGATGGTTCATGGAAAGCAAATGATCAGTTTGATGGGCAAGGTTGGTATAATACGCTTGAAGGCTATGTAAGTTTAATGGGTGCAAGAAATATTAGAGCTAGCATATCACCTCTCCATTCAGAGGTGGAGACAATTATTTGGGCAATGGAGAGTATGAGAAACTTACGACAGTATCATGTTACATTTGCAACGGATTATTCTCAATTGGTGAAGATGGTTTCGGAACCAGAAGAATGGCCAACTTTTGCAAGTTATCTCCACGATATCAAAACGCTTCAAGAAAGCTTCAACAACTCGACAATAATTCATGTACAAAGAACACTGAATTCGCGGGCGGATAGTCTAGCACGAAGTGCCAGGATGCAACCATCTTTCGTTGTTCACATGGATACAGAACTACCGGTTTGGTTCACAGAGTCTATATGAGTCTGTAAGTCGATGATAAAAAAAAATTAAAGAATATTATATTAAAATATTGATTTCACATTTTTTGTGTTTTTTTTAAATTCTTTGAGAAGATTATAACTATCATATACTCCCACAATTGAAAATCACATGTGTTTTCAATTTATCTATACTATTAAAACACAAGAACTTGTTATGGTATCTTTATGTTTTACAAATATTTACAAGTGTGCCACTAGAATATATTAAATATTAAAATTTTAATTACCTATAATATCGTGAATAGATATTTAGAAATTTGGAAAAAATTGTATTCATTAAATAAGCAAATATCAACATCTTATAAAGTTTAGATTAGATAACCTTCGTGACAAATAATTAAATTTTAGATTACCTGATATAATTTCACATATGATTTGAATTAAATAGTCACTTTTAAATTTATATATGTAACTAGGGCCGACACGGGTTACGCCCGGGTTTTTCCTTGAAATTTTAATTATATATGTTGTATGTTATTTTTGATATATAAATATTATAATCTATTATAAAATATAAGTAGTTAAACAATTATATAATTCTTTATTGTTTTTTTGTCTTTCTAGTTTCAAAAATTTTAATATCCAAATTTTGTATGTCATAGATTACCAATATGTGTTTTCGTAGAATTGTTGTGTATTGTGGCTCGTCTCGACTTTTGTTTCTTTATTTGTTGTGTGTTGTTATTTTATTTTCAATTTTTTTGTAAAATATTGTTTGGTTATTTATTACTAATTGTTTACTGTTTGGATTTTTTTATAATTATTCTAAATTTGATCTTATTTGCCTAAAATGGAAAGAAAATTTAGTGTGTAAATCTTTTGTTCCTTAGGTTTGATGAAATGTAAGGGAAAACAATATGATAATAGATTTTTCGTCTTTCCAAACTTATAGACTTATTTATTTATTTTGAATATGTTTAAATATTCTGTAACTTTTACCTAAATATGAAATCTTTATTAAAATTTTCATTAAACACAGGAAAAAAAAACTTTTCATTAACCTGAAGATATATTATATAGCATAATTAAATTTTAATTAGTCTATTTTTATATCTTATTAGTTCTTGGTTTTTAAATTATTTTCATTATGTTTTAATCGTTAATTATTTTTATATCATTATGTATTCTAGGTTAACCTTAAATTTGGTTTTAAAAGGGGAACCAAAAATCTGTGAGATTCAATATTTTTATTTTTGTTGGTATAAATCTGATAAAATGTATAAAGATTAATAGAGTAAATTGATTTATCCTCTTTCTCATGAATTTTATTTTTAATAATTATAAGTTCATTTTCACTAAATGATTATTTTTATTTTAATTATAATTATAATTATAATAATTGTATCCTCTATATATTTTCACTAAATGATTATTTTTATTTTAATTATAATAATTGTATTTATTATAATTATAAATTTGTTTGTTTTAATTATATTATATATTTTCACTAAATGATTATTTTTATAACAAACAGATTAATGTCAATTTTTTGGGTTTCATTAAAAATAAAATATTAATTATAATTATTTAGAAGTTATTAAATTGTTCGAAAGTTTTGGTTACTGTATTTTGGGTTCACTTCATGTTTGTTTGGGACATATTATATGGATCAGTGTGATATAGTTGTGTATTTTTTCAAGTTCTATTCTCGAGCCTACGATATTATGTGCTAATTTTTCTCCAACTTATTCTTAAAAACTATCTTTTTTTTTTTTTTTTTTGAATTGAATTCTTAAAAACTATCAATCAACTGTAAAGATATTTACTCTCATTTACTTTTTTGTATTACTATTTCATAAGAGATAAACGCACTGAAGGGGTGTTATGAGGTGAAATATTCTGAGGCATGATAGTGTTAAGCTAATGACATATCATTTTGTCAGGTTATAAGCCTGATATTCAGATTTATTTTGTCTTCATCTTGTGTGTATTCGTTTCAATATAATTGATTGTTATTTGGTTTTTACTTTTTCTTTAATAAATAAATGACATGTTCACTTAACCATTTCATCATCTCTATCAAAATTTGATGTATGTTTATATTTTGGACATGTTTATTTTTATCTAGTGTCAAATATATTTTGCATAATATAATATTATTTTTAGTATTACAATATTTTATGTCTTGTTTGTTTTTCATAAAAGCACATAATTACTTTCATGTGTCCGATTATTTTTTACGGTAATTAATATAATTTTAGTGTGTATACAATATCATTTTTAACAACAACATACGATACATATAATTTATGTGGGAATCTTTGTATTTGTTTGATGTGTTTATTCTTTTTGATTTAGTTTGTATTCTGATTTTTTTTCATGTATATTTAATGCATATTAATTCCTGATGTGCTACTATTAAAAATCTAGTGATACACACATAAAAAAATATATATTGAAATTTAGTGAGTATCTTATTTTTCTTAATTTATTGAAACTAAGAATAACATTAAATTTCACTATTTATATTTTTTATTTTTATTTCTAACATTTTTCAAGGTTGATAAAATAAAATATCTAAGAATATATATTATGGATTATTTTCAGCCAATTTATCTGGGAATCTCTGTATTTGTTGATGTGTTTATTCTTTTTGATGTGTTTGTTCCTTTTAATTTAGTTTGTGTTCTTATTTTTTCATGTATATTTAATGCATATTAATTCCTAATGTTTTACTATTAAAAATCTAGTCATACACACACATAAATATATATATATATATATATATATATTTATTCAAATATGGTGAGTATCTGATTTTTCTTAATTTATTGAAAATAAGAACAACATTAAATTTCACTATTTATATTTTTTATTTTATTAATAATATTAAATTTCACAATTTATATTTTTTTATTTTATTACGTAAATAATTTCTAACATTTGTCAATGTTGATAAAATAAAATATCTAAGAATAAAAATTATGGATTATTTTCAGCCTTATAATTTTTTTAATTCATGGATACTATGATTTTTTAATATTTTTTATTTTAAAATAAAAAAATGTATAATTTTTAAAAAGAATTGATAAATGCATTCACATAAAGTAAATTTTGTTAATAATTAACATTAATTTTTTTGTGTAAAAATAATTTTGCATGCGATGTGTCACTTTTTGCTCATCCTATTTAGTGTGAGGGCAACACCATGAGAGAGAAAATTTAACTTTATATAATAAGAATAAATTAAATTTATTGAAAATAAAAATAATATGAAATTTGAGTATTTATATTTTGTTATTTTATTAATAACATTAAATTTCAAATTTTATATTTTGTTATTTTATTATATTAGGAAATTTTAACATTTGTCAATGTTGATAAAATAAAATATCTAAGAATATAAATTATGGATTATTTGCAGCTTTATACTTTTTTGAATTCATGGATACTATCATTTTTTAATATATTTTTTATCTCAAAATAAAAGGATTCATACTTCTTAAAGATAATTGATAAATGCATTCACATAAAGTAAACTTTTGTTAATATAAAAGATTAAGTTTTTTGTATAAGAATAATTTTGCATGCCGTGTGTCACTTTTTATTAATCATATTTAGTGACATGGCATCACCATGAGGGATAAAACTTAACTTTATATAATAAGATAGGAGAAAACATTATTTTCTACATGGGCTTGGTTTTTTTGTTTTCTTTGTTTAAATATATATTATCATCATAACTAAAATAGATGGTTCGATTTCGATTTTATATATAATTATAACAAAACTTATAATACATTACTGTGCAAAACCAATCAATTAAATTCAAACAAAAGGACATACACATATCTACTATGGTTGAGTATATCTTATATGATAAAGTTAGTTTTTTATTTCTATAAGGGCAAAAACCGAAACTTCTATCTTCATCTCTGCCTCACGACGTTGTGCCTGTAGTGTTGATATATTCAGCGAATCACTCCGAAGATGCAGAGGCATAACCATCGTAGGCTGAATTAAATCAAAGACATTTACACAGCTACAATACCACCAACTCACTCCTCCCTCTAGATCTCATTCAATACACCTCCTTGCTCAATGGCTAGAATCTCAATCTATAAATAAAGGTGGTCGATTCTATCAGATTCGTATTGGAGGCAAGGAAAGTATTGGATATACATGAGTTTTGGGAAGTTTAGAGATAATGACGTATAGATAATGATATAGTTTATTTGGAGTTATCTATAGTCGGTGACCAATGTAATATATAAACACAAAGATTGTACATGAATAAGACACAACTTTTACATCTGATTTACATGGTATCAGAGCAGCGATCAATATAGAATATTTGAGAAAAAAAAAAATTTTGAGATTGAAAGATGGCGGATGGCAATGATCCAAAACAAATCGTAGCCAAACAAAGCGAGTTGATGGTGACGTCTCCATACTCCTTGTTCTCTTCCGATAATCCAGGTGCCCTAATTACATCTGTGAAGCTGAAGGGAGACAACTACAATGAGTGGGCGTTGGAGATGATGAATGCACTAAGAGCGAAGAAGAAATCAGGTTTCCTAGATGGAAGCTTACCAAAACCAACCGCAGAGAGTCCAGAGTTGGAAGCTTGGCTGAGCGTCAACTCAATGATTGTCGGTTGGATTAGATCTTCGATTGAGCCAAGTGTAAGATCGACCGTGACTTTCATTACAGAGGCACAAAAGTTATGGGAGAACCTGAAGAAGCGCTTTGAAGTTGGAAACAAAGTGCGAGTGTATCAGTTGATGGAGCAACTGGCATCTTGCAGACAAAACGGACAGTCTGTGATTGAATATTACGGACGATTGGCGATGATGTGGGAGGAGTTACAGACATACAGACCTCCTCCAGCATGCAGTTGCTCTGCGGCGCCTGCATACGAGAAAGAACGAGAAGACGAGCGAGTGCACCAATTCATCATGGGGCTTGATGAGTCGAAATTTGGGAATGTGGTGACTGCAATTATTGAAGCAGAAGAAGTACCTGACTTAGGTAAAGTATACGCCAAGGTGATTAGAGAAGAAGCTCGGTTAAGTTCGGCTAAGTCACGAGAAGTCGTGTCACAAGAAGCCATTGGATTCGTCTCGCGGCAGGAAGCACAAACGGAGGATAATATGAGAAGAGACACTCGGGAAGCCACTGGTTATGCAGCTAAGTCCGAAAACAGTAACAATAACAGAGGACGAGACAGAGTATGCTCACACTGCGGGAAGACAGGCCATGACAAAAATAATTGTTGGCAGATTATTGGTTATCCTGAATGGATGAATGAACGAAGAGGAAGAGGAGCAGGAAGAGGAGGTCGAGGTGGTGTCGGAAGAGGAGGAGGTCGTGGTGCTTACTCTGCACAGGCGACAAGTTCTCACAACTCGGGCAGTTCAGACCTCACACCTGATCAATGGAAAGCAATTACAGCAATCATCAACGATGGCAAAACAAGTTCTCAGTCTGATAAAATGTCTGGTAAGACCCTCGGTGATGTGATAATTGATTCAGGCGCGTCACACCACATGACAGGTGACGCAAGGTATCTAGTAAATATAAAAGAGATTCCTCCATGTGTGGTAGGCTTTGCCGATGGTGGAACCTCTACTTCATGTCAAAAGGGTGATATGATATTGACTGATCGGATAGTACTTAAGGATGTCTTACTAGTACCGAAGATGGACTGTACACTGATCTCAGTCTCAAAGCTACTGAAGTTTAGTAATTGCTTTGCGTTGTTTACTGATACAATATGTGTATTGCAGGACCGTTCTTCGAAGACTTTGATTGGAGCAGGTGAAGAGCGTGATGGGGTGTACTTCTTTAAGGATGTGAGAGTGGCACGAGCAAACAAAGCAGAGAGTGGTGATCAGCTGTTGTGGCATCGGCGACTTGGACATCCAGCTTTTGGTGTTACTTCTTCAGTTTCTGATTTATCTAGTGTTATGAATAAAGCTTTGTCTAGTCCCTGTGACGTGTGTTTTAAGGCAAAGCAAACTAGAGATGTTTTTGGTGACAGTTTTAATAAAACAAACATAAGTTTTGAACTCATTCATGTTGATGTATGGGGCCCTTACCGTGTGCCGGCCTCAAATGGTGCTAGTTATTTTCTCACTGTTGTAGATGACTTCACACGTTCTGTGTGGACATACTTGATGATGGAAAAATCCGAAGTAAAGACGTTGCTGCAAAGGTTTTGTGCGTATACGGAAACTCAGTTTGGTCATGCTGTTAAAACAGTTCGAAGTGACAATGGGAAAGAGTTTATGTGCTTGGGCACATTCTTCCAAGACAAAGGGATCGTTCATCAGACGTCGTGCGTGGACATGCCGCAACAAAATGGCCGTGTAGAGAGGAAACACAGGCACATTCTCAACGTAGCAAGAGCATTATTGTTTCAGGCAGGAATGCCAGTCAAGTTCTGGGGAGAAGCTATCTCTACGGCTGCCCATGTGATCAACATGACGCCGTCAAAAGTACTCAAGGGATTGTCACCGTATGAAGTTTTATTTGGAGAAAAACCAAAGTACAAACGTTACGGGTGTTTGGTTCTCTTTGTTACATGCATCGCAGGGCTCGTGACAAAGATAAAATGAGTGAGAGAAGTAGGCGCTGTGTATTTGTGGGTTACCCCTTTGGCAAGAAAGCTTGGCGGGTTTATGATGTAGACAAGAATGAATTTCTGGAGTCAAGAGATGTGAGTTCCTTTGAGGATGTGTTTCCTTTTCGTGAGGAGCAAGCTGTACCTTTGGAGCATAGAGAGTGCACGGGTACAAATGATGATGATTGGATACTAGATATAAATGTGGACGCCAGGGGGAGTATGTCTCCACAAAAGGAAGGAGACTCAGATATGGTTGCGAAGACTACAGAAACAGTCTCAAGTTCGGTAGAGAAAGAAACTACTGAGGAAAGAAAGAGTGATGATGTTGAAGCATCCGGTGATACAGCAGAACCTGAGATGGGAAGAGGGTGCAGAGAGAAAATACCCTCCGTGAGACTACGAGACTTCGTGAGTTACAATGCGCGTTCACTAAAGACAGCACCCCATCCCGACATCACTTCTTCATCTCTTGAATCAAAGTCTTCGTTGACAGTCCTAGGTAATACTCCATATCCTCTTTCGAACTATATCTCTGATGAACATTTTTCTCCAGAGCACAAGGCGTTTTGGCAGCTATAACAATTGATAAAGAGCCCAAAAGTTACAAAGAAGCTGTGCAACAAGAACTTTGGCGCAAATCAATGGAAAAGGAAGTAGCAGCATTTGAAGAGAATGGTACGTTCCGTGAGCTTGCCCCCAGGGAAGAAAGCAATCGGCAACATGTGGCTTTACAAATATAAATATCATGCTGATGGGACAATGGAGAGGCCTAAGTCACGTTTGGTGGCGTTGGGTAATAGACAAGTGAAGGACAGAGATTTCAACGAGACATTCGCGCCTGTGGCCAAGATGACCACCGTGAGAAGCTTATTGCGAGTAGTTGCAGGAAAAGGTTGGGTTGTGAACCAGATGGACGTACACAATGCGTTCTTACATGGAGATCTTAAGGAGGAGGTATACATGAAGATTCCGCAAGGGTTTCAACACTCAGATCCCAACAAAGTGTGGCGACTACACAAAGCAGTGTATGGATTACGACAAGCTCCTCGGTGTTGGTTTTCTAAACTGACTGATGCTTTAAAGAGATATGGATTCAAACATTCATATGCAGACTATTCTCTGTTCATGTATTCAAGGAAAGGCAAGGAGCTCAGGGTGTTGATCTACGTGGATGACTTGCTGGTATGTGGGAATAATCAGGAGCTTGTGGACAAGTTCAAGCAGTACTTAAGTAAATGTTTTCACATGAAAGACTTGGGAAAGCTCAAATATTTCCTAGGTATCGAAGTTGGTCGTGGTAAAGAGGGATTTATGCTTACTCAAAGGAAGTATGCCTTGGATTTAATTTCAGATGTAGGATTGCTTGGAGCAAAACCAGTTACCACGCCAATGGAGCAACATCACAAACTTGCCCTAGATACAAGTCCCTTTCTACGCGATGCAGAGCAGTACAGAAGACTTGTGGGACGCTTAATATACTTGTCTATCACGCGTCCAGACATCTCATATCCTGTTCACATACTGTCACAGTTTATGAAGGCGCCTAGAGAAATGCAGTGGGAGGCAGCAATGCGTGTGGTCAGGTATCTGAAAGGCACAGCAGGACAGGGGATCTTACTTAGTTCAAAAAATGAAATGAACTTAACAGTCTTCTGTGACTCAGACTGGTCAGCTTGCCCGGTGACTAGAAGGTCGTTGAGTGCTTATGTAGCATTGGTTGGTGGTTCACCAGTCTCCTGGAAGACAAAGAAACAAAAGGTGGTATCACATTCATCAGCAGAGGCCGAGTATCGGTCCACGGCACAGGCAACAAGGGAGATCAAGTGGCTGAGGAGATTGTTGAGTGACTTGGGAGCACGTCAAGTAAAGTCTTCAGAGTTGTACTGCGATAGTAAGTCAGCTATTTATATAGCAGCAAATCCAGTGTTTCATGAGCGAACAAAACACATTGAGTCGGACTGTCATCAAGTAAGGGATGCAATACAAGATGGGATACTGAAGACAGTGCATGTGCGGACTACGGATCAGGTAGCAGACGTGTTAACAAAGGCCTTGAGAAGATCTCAGTTTGAGAGTTTGTTGTTCAAGTTGGGAGTAAGAAATTTTCATATTCCCAACTTGAGGGGGAGTATTGGAGGCAAGGAAAGTATTGGATATACATGAGTTTTGGGAAGTTTAGAGATAATGATGTAGTTTATTTGGAGTTATCTATAGTCGGTGACCAATGTAATATATAAACACAAAGTTTGTACATGAATAAGACATAACTTTTACATCTGATTTACAATTCGTCAGTTTCTCTTTCTCAGTCATTATAATCCCCATAAAACAAGGACAAGGTGACTCACTAGGACTTGGATTACAAGGTTGGAGATCATGGTTTGAAACATGAAATTGAGTTTTGTTCTATTCTGTAATGAGTTTTATAACTGATAGGTTTATTACTCTTTTTGGAAGCATTCTCGGATCACTTATTATGTTGTAGCTATGGATTTTAGTAATATAAGTATGGCAACAGAGTATTTCATTAACAAAACAAGTTTATTTCATGTTTCATGTGGCATGTATTTCTCCTGTAGTCGTATCGGACTACTGTTTTGTTAGACAATTACTACAAATAACTCTGCCGCCATTTATGATTGGTCTACCAAAAATTTCGACGTAATACAAAATTTCAAATGTTGACGATCGCCAGTCATAAGATAACCCTAAATTATAGTTCCACCAACCATTTGTCTTACATCTTGATGTACATCTCTATTATAGTTACAGGCTTAATCGCCTTTGAGCTCAACGATTTTCATCAAAAAAGCAATTACATGTCACAGACTATTTAGTTTTAAATCAAGTTTATAATGAAACATACTGACTTTGTAAATCTTAGAAGGCAGACAGATAAAGAACAGTTTCGAACTTTTTAATATTGATAAAATTTCATTACCAAATAAGAGAAATAAAGACTAAGAAATAGAACAATACTGTGTTGTTTAACTCAATATTGATTTGGAATGTTGAATTAACAGTGTGTAAAACTTCAGGTTATTTACTTAACGGTAGGGCTGGGCACTGATACTTGTTACTCGTCATTACTTGCTACTTGATTCATACTCGACTTGAAAAATCAAGTACTTGGTGTTTTCAAGGCAAGTAACAAGTATGCAAATCTTTTTACTTGCAAGTACAAGTCAAGTATCAAGTATCAAAATTTTTTTTAGTACTCGACTTGTTACTTGTTTTATTACTTAATATTGATTCTAAAATTTGTATTACCCGTTACTATACTTGTTTTACTACTGTTATTGTAATAAAATTTTGATTTTTTTAGCTTTTTAGATATTTAATGTAATACATACTTATATTCAATGAATTATTTATACACGCACTAAATCAAATAATTTCAACAAACTAAACAAAATAACAAATATATGAAAAACATATATATTCCACTCCACGTTAACCAAAATTTATATGTTTTGGTATATTTAATTTCAAATTTTTAAACCTAAAAAACAAGTATCAAGTATTACCAAGTAATTTACAAGTATTTAAAATATAGGCAAGTACTTGACTAGATAAGTACTTGATCAATCAAGTATAAGCACAAGTAAAAAAGTTTAATACTTGCATAAGGCAAGTCAAGTATCGGGTAGGGCGAAAACCCTAAGTAACCGGCTTGCGCCCAGGCCTACTTAACGGCGTATCTATTTTTGCATGGTCAACAAAAGTTCGTGATTTATAAACAAATAAAAATGATGTTTTGAAATTGTTTTTGAAAGTTTGTGTATTAAATGGCGGAAAAGTGAAAAGTTTGAGATTCTTATGACTATTTTTCTTCTACTTAACATTGACTTTTATTGAGCTTTACTAATTAGAGGTTTCTTCTTTTTGGCATGTTTGTCTTTCCAATGAATGAAAAACACTAACCCACAGAAAGGATGTATCTTTTCATTTCTTTAAAGTTTAATAGTAAGACAATTCTGTAAGAGCAATTTTTTAAAATAGTATATTGTTAAGTTTTTGTCATAAAAATGACCAAAACATTTTTTTATTAAAGAGGCAAAAGATTTTTGTGTCCGTTACTTTATAAATTTCTAAATAATAAATAAAAATAAAAATAAATTGAAACTTTTATTTTTTATATTTTTGAATTATAAGTTTTCAGATTCGCATTTTTATAATTTTTTTTGAAATATTTGTTTTTTAGTTTTTTAAAAGAAAATTTAAAGTTTCTTTTATAAATCCGAAAATTATTTTTGAAACTATTTTTTAAAATTTTAAATTTTTTTTTATTTTTGAATATTTTAAACTCTACCCCAAAACTCTATCGCTTAAACTCTATACAAGAAAAAATTAGGATTAGTTAACCCTAAACGTATAAACATATATTTTCTCTTCAATAAAATGGTATTTGGTTATTTCCTAGTTTAAAAGTTATTTTTGTGAAAATAAACTAAACGAGGCTATCCTAGAAAATTTTGTATTGCATTATTATAAACTAGTGTCCAATTACCTAAAATACTACAAATTTTGTAATGCTCATATTTTATTATAAGAATATATGATTTTAAAACAGTATAGTTACACTTCGAATGTAGGATTTTTAATATAAACAAAAGTAGGTTAAATGTATATATATAGGAAAATTGCTAAAAATAGCACAGTCATGATACACTATTTCAACTTTACACTTATCAACTTCACCCCTAAAATTTTAATAGACAAAATACTATTATACCTTTAACTAATTAAACTTAACAATTTTAATAAGATTTTGATGGATTAGGGTTTAAAGTTTAGAATTTAGGGTTAAGGGTTAAGAATTTAGGGTTTAGGGTTTAGAATTTAGGGTTTATAATTTTGGGTTTAGGGTTTAGGGTTTAGAATTTAGGGTATATAATTTAGGGTTTAAGGTATAGAATTTAGGGATTAGGGTTTAGGTTTTAGGGTTTGAATTTCGAAATAGTATAATTCGAAAAAAAATAAAAAAAAAATATTTTTGGTTTTTGTGTTTTTTATTTATTTAAATATTTATTTTATATATATAAAGAATAAGGGTTTAAAAGTCTTTTATCTTTTAATGAAAAATGTATTTTTGAAAATGTCTCCCTTCTTAAGGTAAATGTGAATTAGTGTACCAAAAATGTGTATTTATGCAATTCTCCCATATATATATATAGTATCATTTTTAAGTATGTTTTCACAAACCCTAAAGTTCTATAAATTCTATATATTTGGTGATTCTAAAACTATTAATAATTAAATCTTTTGTCACTTTAAATTAGTGATATAAAATTACGTAAATATTGTATCCAATTGAATGAAAAACTCTAATTTATGTGTTCAAAGAATAAAAATAGATGAAGTCAAAAAAAAATGTTATAAAATGAATAAAGTTCTATAATTTCACACTGTGAATGATATACTTGTATTATAAAAAATCAAAAATACAAGTTATGTCAAATAGGAATAAACCAATTAAACATACCAAGATATTATCTGTTCTAATATAAATTTATCTTGTATAGGAAAAAATTTCAAAGACAATAAAATTAGGTTTTCATCAAATTAAAATACATAACCAAAATATAATAATTAAAATTAGTACGGTGTTACACAACATGTTCACTAAAAATTAGAACACGTCTGAATACATATAAACAAGGATTTTTGCCAAAACTAACCCACAACTTGGTTTTAACCCCAATACTAGACCCCAACTTGAATCAAATGCAAATATAACCTAAAAGGGCTATGAAATTACAATATAGTCCTCTGTGACCAAACAAAAAAACAGAAGACATTTTTACGAATATAACCCCAGTAAGTTGTCTGAGTCGGGCTGAGTTACTTTTCAGTCGTCTGGACAACTGAAATGTTAGTCGTCTGGACGACTGAAATGTTAGTCGTCTGGACGATTGAATCTTAAAAATAATTTATAAATTCTGTAAAAAATATTTTCATGAGTGAAAAATTAAAAACATGTAATTATAAACATTTATAAGTGATATAAATTAAGAAATGATAAAATTGATTTGTTTTCAGCATAGAT
>CAKOAT010829598.1:187441-213151 GCA_932364175.1 Eruca vesicaria subsp. sativa | reverse complement strand
AACTGGTTTACTATCGGTTAATGTAATAAACCGATAAAACCAAGTCAAATCATGGTCTGTGTGGAAACGAGGTTCAAACTTTCTTATTATGTGGAAAGTGGTTGTCAAACTTTAACGGTGTGCAATTAGGACGACCTCAAAACTTTGTGTATATTTATTACTATGCCATAGTTATGGTGGGGAAATACGTCGTCTTCCCTTTTTTTTACTTTTTTCGAAAATGACCTTTTTACTCTCTAAACCTCATCATCTTCAAGTATTTACAACATTGCCATTGCCATGAATACTCCCAACAACTTTGTACAACCCAACAACCTTGTACAACCAAGGTTTGAAGCTTTTAATGCTCTAAAAATCGATACTCATACTCTCTTTCTCAATTGTTATGAACTAAAAATAACATCTCCTTCACTTTGTCTCCATATTCATACCAAAATCCCAAGCTTTTGATAGCAAAATTTTTATGGTTGATAGAGCCATTTAAGCATACAATTGTTGGTGGGTTACTTTCGTTCAATGTTCTGGGTGGTTGGAGAAGACTCTGTGTGCAAAGGAAGTCATCTCACCTAGTTTAAGGTTTGAAATTGATTTTTTTTTTCAGATCTGTTCGCGTAGAAGACTTACCCGTAAGTCATCTGGATGTAGAAGACTTACGGATAAGTCTTCTGGTCAAATGGACGACTTACTTCTAAGTCGTCCAGCTATGTTTGTTAAAAAAAAACACCAGACGACTTATAATTAAGTCGTCTAGGTAAAACGGTCTACTTTTGCTTTTGACCGAATTGCGTTAGATATTTGACTTTTTCTGGACGACTTAAAATTAAGTCGTCTCTGGAAAAGTTAAAATTTCAATATTTTATTAAATCTAGACGACTTACGGATAAGTCGTCTTAGGTTAGTTTTGCAATTCAAAAATAAAACTTAAATTTTTAACTTCTCCAGACGACTTAATTAAAAGTCGACCGGTCAGACGACTTATGTTAAAGTCGTCCAGAATATTTTTCGAGTTTTCTGGTCAAACCTTGCTTATCCTGGACAACTTTAATATAAGTCGCCTGATCGGACGACTTCCAATTAAGTCGTCTGGAGAAGTTAAAAATTTAAGTTTTATTTTTTAATTGCAAAACTAACCTGAGACGACTTATCCATAAGTCGTCTAGATTAAATAAAATATTGATATTTTAACTTTCCCACAGACGACTTAATTTTAAGTCGTCCAGAAAAAGTCAAATATCTGACACAATTCGGTCAAATGCAAAATTAACCCGTTTTACCTAGACGACTTAATTATAAGTCGTCTGGTGTTTTTTTTTTAACAAACAAAGCTGGACGACTTAGAAGTAAGTCGTCCCATTTAAATTTCAATTGCAAAAATGACCTCAATGGACGAGCTACGGGTAAGTCGTCCGAACGACTTACAGGTAAGTCATCCGGACGACTTACTGGTATGTCGTCCAGACGATGTTTAGTAAACTTTCAATTAAATTCTCTATGTTTACTAATGTGTTTTATTTTGAATTTTTGCAGATGATTCGTCAGTTACATGCAGTGTATGGAGAATGGTTGTTGAAAGATTTCTGTTGGGATTTTTTGGTTGATGATCTCAAAGGAGAAATATTGTTTTTATTGAATGAAGATTCAACACATGCTGAACTTGTTGCAATGACACAAGAGGATTATAACCTGGACATGAGCACAGTCACTGTGGAGATTAGATACTCATTACCAGCAGAAATGATGATGGCTCCAGACACCCCTCCCATTCATGTTACAAGTGATAGACAAGTTCATAACTTGCTCGAGATACTCAAAACTCATAGAGTATGTCTTTGTGTATCATGCCGTAGCAAGGTGGGAACGGTTTCAGAGGAAAGGGAAGAAGCTGATGAATGTTTTGAAGATGAAGGTGATAATGAGTTGGTTGGAGATGAAAATCATGATGGGGAGGAGGATGATAAGGAGGAGGATGCTGAAATTTCTGTTTGCTCTAATGTTGCTGAAGCGGACGAGAATGGTGAGGATTATAGTGTTTATGGAAAGGTTAGATATGAGGATGAGGAAGAAGATGGTGATGTGGTTTTTGAAGATTTCAAAGATACATATGCTATTGAAGAAGGACGATCGAATGGTAACGGTATATATGTCAACAAGAGTTTTGTTAGCAATGATGCACTGCTTTCAGAGCTGCGGTTGACAGCAGTGAGGCGTAAGTTCTCCTTCAGAATATACAAGTCAACGAAAACTCTCCTTGTGTCAACATGTCGGGTTAGTGGTTGTGGATGGAAGATAAGAGCGAGTGTGAAACATGGTACAAACACATTTTGGGTAACAAAATATGTGGAAACACATACATGCTCAGTGGGAGACCGAATCGCTCAGCGGAGACACTGTACTCCGAAGTATGTCGATAGGCTTTTCACTGATCGTGTTGGAATCATTGATGGGTTGACTCCACAACATATCAAAGATGCAATGAAGAACATGTTTGGCATGGAGCTTGATTACACCACTTCATACAGGGCATTGTTATATGCACAAACATTGGTGAGAGGAACAGCAGAAGATGGGTATTCGCATCTGCCATCATATCTAGAGCAAATCTCCTTAGCAAATCCCGATTCAGTCACGGCTATAGAACTTGATTCTATGAATAGATTTAAGTATCTATTTCTGTCTTTTGGAGCTTCTATCAAAGGTTTTAAGTATCAGCGAAGGGTCATTGTGGTGGACGGGACTCACCTAAGTGGGAAGTATGAGGGTACTATGTTGGTTGCAGCCGCACAAGATGGGAATTTTCAGATATTTCCATTGGCTCTTGGGATCGTAGATGCTGAAGACGACTCTTCTTGGGAATGGTTTTTCACAAAATTGGCTACTTGTATATCTGATGACCAGCCTCTGGTGATAGTCTTCGACCGGCATACGGCCATTAAAAGTGCGTGTGATAAGGTGTTTCCTTGGGCAGTGAGAGGAATATATTATTATCACCTTTAAGATAACATTGTCAAAAAGTATAAAGGGAAACATCTCTTGTACTTGGTGAAAGGTGCTGCTTATGCTCATACGGTTTCAGATTTTAACCGGTACATGGCTGAGATAAATAGTGCAAACCCGGACCTTGCAACGTATTTTGTGAATGCCGACGTCAGCCTATGGACAAGGGTTTATTGTCAGGGGGACAAATACAACATAAAAACAAGCAACATCGCTGAATCTATTAATTCTGCACTGAAGCGAGCTAGAGGATTTCCGATTAAGTTTCTGCTGGAGTTCATAAGGGAGAAGCTAGGAAAGTGGTATTGGAAAAGGAGAGAAGATGCTTTGAGTCTCCCAACTTAACATAGTCGGGGTGTTGAATACTTGCTTGCTGTTCGAGAGGAGATAGCAGATACGATGAGGGCCCAACCAATTGATGGATGGCGATTCTTTGTGAAAGGTGGCAAAATGGACTGTGTGGTTGATTTGGAACATGGAAAGTGTGATTGTGGTGTCTACCAAGTGGAGAAAATACCTTGTTCTCATGTTATAGCTGCTGGTACATTTTCTGGTTTGCATATATCCACACTTGTACATCCAGTGTACTCAAAGGAGTATTTGTTTGGAGGATACTCAGAGAATATATTTCCTTGTGCTGGACAAACGCACATGCTTCCCTCCAGAGGTAAAGCGTGGTCCGGGGAGACAGAAGAAATCAAGATGGCAATCTTGGTTGGAGCAATCTAGGATGAAAGGACGCAAACCCCGGAAGCAACACAGGGTTTATAGATGCTCAAACTGCAAGGAAACTGGCCATACGAAACCACAATGTAAGAAACCGGTTGATTAGTCATTCAGACGACCTATAATTAAGTTGTCTAGTGTTGATTAGTCGTCCAGACGACCTATAATTAAGTCGTCTAGTGTTGTTTAGTCGTTCAGACGACCTATAAATAAGTCGTCTAGTGTTGTTAAGTCGTCCATGGTTACCTAGTCCTCTGGACTTCTTAAAGTTAAGTCGTCTAGTGTTGATTACTCGTCCAGACGACCTATAATTAAGTCGTCTAGTGTTTTTTAGTCGTTCATACGACCTATAATTAAGTCGTCTAGTGTTGTTAAGTCGTCTAGTGTTGTTAAGTCGTCCATGGTTACCTAGTCCTCTGGACGACTTAATTTTAAGTCGTCTAGTGTTGTTTAGTCATTCAGACGACCTTTAATTAAGTGTTTAGTCGTTCAGACGACCTTTAATTAAGTCGTCTAGTGTTTTGTCAAATTGCACAACCAAAATATTATAAGACGACTTAATTTTAAGAATCAATTGAAAGTTTAATGTACAACAACGCAATATACAACAAGCATCCTAAACATCAGCCTAAACAAGTTCGAATACAAACATACAATGCAAACATCAGGCTTCATAAGTACCGATCTCCTCAAAATTATCCTTGTTTTCATACAAATGCGGGAGAGTGAGCTCATTATATATATCCACAGCCATCTTATCCCTAATATTCTTCACGCTGGCGTCGTTCTTAGCAAAATCTTTTGGATTAAATGACAGCACAAGAACATGACATTCAATGTATTTTAGAGCGTAGACGCCACAATCACCAGATCGGGCCTGAGGCACATTGCTTGCACGTTCAAATGTGAATGGCTCCAGGGAGTATTGGTCACGCAGCTCATCAGTGGAAGAGCACTCAACAAGCAGATAAGGAACCATGTGCACAAAAGGCTCCATTACCAGTTCCATATTTCGTCGGAGATACAAGATACGATGCTGTCCCAGACGACTATGTGTCTCTTAGGGATCGATATCCATATAGCAACCCAATGCTCGTCCTTGTAGTTCACTGGCGCATAGATATCATCAATATCCACCCCCCCACAACTTCAATGACTTGCAAAATGATGGTACAATGCCTGCATAATAGTTAAACGCTCAACCAGGGAGTCTTCTTCCCAAACCGTTGGGAGCAGGCTCCGATGCTTTAAAGACGTTGTATCTGGCACTCCATTGCCGAGCAAAGAGATGATCAAGGAAGCAAATCCTCTCGCTCCTGAACGCTTGTGGATGTTCAGCGTACCTCTTCCTCAGCACATAAATCCAAGCATCAATGTGCTGCATTTAGAATAAAAAACAAGATGAGTCAGACGACTTATCAGACGACTTAATGGTAAGTCGTCTTGTAAGTATTCTACGTAGACGACTTAACAGACGACTTACCATTAAGTCGTCTTGTAAGTATTCTTTGTGAACGACTTATCTGACGACTTAATGGTAAGTCGTCTTGTAAGTATTCTACGTAGACGACTTACCATTAAGTCGTCTTATAAGTATTCTTTGTGAAGGACTTATCAGACGACTTAATGGTAAGTCGTCTACAAAGAAGACTTACCAGACGACTTAACGGCAAGTCGTCTGATAAGTCGTCTACGTAGAATACTTAGAAGACGACTTAACGGTAAGTCGTCTACGTGGAATTATAGTCAAAAGATACACTTACACAGTCATGCAGCCAAGATAAGGCGGTTCGGAGGATGTAATACCACTTAGTTGTGCTGTACGTGGTTTATCCTTCAAAGGTGTCTCATACCAGCTGCAAACACAAAATGTAAAGTCAGAAATCAGTTTTGTAGACTAAAAAGCAAGCTATTATGGATCACTTACGGATCAGTTTTCAACCATTCAACGAGCGCCTTCAGTTTGGTCTTGTTAACTGATCCAAACGGATTATAGACTGGAGCTTTGGCCTTTTTGGAAGCAATGTTGGCCTTTTTGCTTTGACTTTGGCCTTTTTGCTTTGGGTTTGGAATGATCACTTTGGCCGTGCTGTTTGCTGTATAAGGAGATTGTTGTGAGGCAGCAAGAGTCCTTGCTCGCTCACTCTTGGCACGTTTAATTTGTTCCAAACCGGCTTCCCTCTTTTCCTGATATCTTACTCGCTCCTTCACTCGATCTGAAATAGTGGGTTGGTGTTTTTCCAAGATTTCGAAGCTCGGGTCTGGATCTGGAAGGTTGAATGGAAGGTTGGATGGATGGCTGGATGGAAGACTCGGTTCTGGAGGTTTTTCCTGGCTCGGAACTATACTCAGCTCTTTTGAGGCAGTAGCACCTGCGGACAAATTCGTTGCTTCACCCCCCTTCGGAAAGCTCTTCTTTCCCGCGTTCGACCCATTAAAACTTTCACATTCCCCTTTAGTTTGACCCCTACTCTTTTTTTTGTTCTTTTCTGGTGACACCAAGGATTTTCTCCACAGCTTCCACTCTTTCAGACAGATACTTGATCTCCGTAAGGCACGTCCCAAACCCTTGACTCAAGGCATCGAGTACATTCTTCAAAGAATCTTTCAAAGAATCCTTCACGATTCTTTCAGTATCCTCTTTGGTCAACCCACCAACGTTCGGTCTGACCTCAGCCTCTTCCTCTTCATCTTCTTGTGGCTCTTCCTCTTCATGTACCAGCTCTATACGCTCTGTAAGACCTTTCTTAAGAGGTCTTGGACTCTCTTCCTTCACCAGAACTATCGCTTTCTTCCTTTTCTTTGCTACCGGCCTTGTATATCTCCAAGTACCGGTGACTTCCCAGCAATCCATGGTCCACTTCCATGGTTTCTTTATGTACATGAGTTTAATTATGTTCTCCGCGGCCGGATCATCAGCATCAGAGTCCCATTTTGGAAACATTTCAGCCATGCTCTTCTCAACAAAGTTCATAGCACTAGTCTGCAGTAAATATAAGATATAAACTTAGATATTTGACGGATTAAGAAATATGGAAAGAAAAGAATTCACAGAAAAACTTATGATTAAGTCGTCTAGAAAGTCGTCCAACTGGACAACTTTCCAGACGACTTAAAAATAAGTAGTCTGCTAAGTCATCCAGCTGGAAGACTTTTCAGACGACTTATTTTTAAGTCATCTGCTAAGTCGTCCAGCTGGAAGACTTTCCAGACGACTTAATCATAAGTCGTCTGCTTCTAGAGTAAAGTAAATACCTGTCTTTCAATGGCATCTTTAAAATGCCATCCTTTGGCACCCTTGTAAGCTAGTATCGGTGGAGAGCTGTTTGGTATAGGCTGACCATAATTAGCACCCAATTCCGGCAAAGCTGTGTACACCTAGACCTGGAGAGCTTGTACAAACCCATCAATGGTGTAACTTCCAGATATATCTTTTCCCTTCACAGAGTCCATCAACACCTTAAATTCGACTCTCCCCCATGGATAATTCTCAAACCGTTCTAGATCCATCACTAGCCTAGCCAGAGAAGCCCGTGTATGGGTTAAAAACTTCCTCCCTTCAATGTATCCAGCCAAGATGGCAAGGTATCCGAGCCGCTTGCGATCATCCGGAGACCACTTTTCGCATCTCCCAAATGCATCTATTATCTGATCAGTAGTTGGCCCATCTTCGACATTAACTCCCAACAACTCCCAGAAAGCAACCAACTCCTTTGTAACAGGATATTTTGATCTCTCAAGATCCTCAATGTACTTGAAGTTTAGACCAGTGAGGTATTCAAACTCGAGCAGTGAAAACCTCAAAGGTTGTGGACCAGCAAGACTCCACAGCTCATACTTCTTCTTTATGTCGAACTGGAAACAGAGTATGTAGTGAACCAGCCTTGAAGCCCATTCAAAATCCAGCTCTTGGAACTTGATGAAAACTCCGAACTTAGACTCCTTCAGCTCTTCTTTTTTTTTTTTTTTTTTTTGAACACAACATACTTTCATTCAATCTCAACTCGTTCGATTACAATAAACAGAGGGAATAAACCATCCTCTTTGATTAAAATGATAAACTACAATCACAAAAGCAGATAAGTAGGATAGTTCTTCATGAGAAGATGACAGCGAATTCAAGACCAAGCTCAAATGCGTCATAAAACCTTCACGACCGGAAAGCTGAGAAATAGTCACAAGTGACGTTAACATCCAATCTTCACCTCGGAGAATCGCCGAAACGAAACCCGTTGCATCTTCAGGCCCCAAACGAACCGCTACGCAAGATAGCAAAACGGATATAGATATGGATGGACACTTCCATTTAATGTTTGGAAGGGAAAAACTCCTTAACAAGGAGGTAGTGGTTTGCTTCTCCAAGGAGAAGGCTGCTAGTGATGATGAAGTCGAACTCGATGAATCCACCGGCAAATGAGTGAATAATAAACTCTTTGCACAAGAGAGATAAGACCATATTTGCACATCTGTTTTGGTAAAGACCCCAAGGAGATAAGAAACCTGACCTCTTCGGAAAGATGACAGTACAACGGTTGAGGTGCAGCGACGGGTGACTGGATGGGATACATTTGGTGAGTGGTGAGTCATCGGCTCAGGCCTCAGACCAACAGATGGAGAGATGAGACACAGCGTAGAGAGATAGCTAAAGATTTTCCTATTTTTCCTATTTCTGTGCGGAAATGGCGGCGGATCTGGCTTGTGAGGCTCAAGTTGGAGAGGATGAATGGCTTCAACCCCAACAAGGGGTGGGTATTCGTCGAGGGGGAGGTGAGCATAGCAGCACGATGATGGTGATGGAAAACGGGAACTGAAATCGGCGAGAATCTCGACGGGTTGGGGAATCCCCCATGAAAAGTCAGATTCGGTGGAACCAGATCTGTAATGAGACAGCCAAGATCTGCGACTCACAAGGACAAGCTTTCTACGGGGAGGAAACTTGGCGTGAGCAGAGATGTTGACAGAGACGGAGAACCAGGTCGGAGGGCTACCGTTAACGGTGGAAACGAAACGGAAACGAGAAAGATGAGAAGAGCCAAAACGGAGGACCCGACGCCGGCGGCCAGAGTGCTCACCGGCGTCGAAAGGCGGCGGCTGCAATCGAGTCTCGATACTCGTGTCTGGGAGCTCTAGGGCGAACTTTTTCTCACCTTCAGCTCTTCATATTCTTCATCCTTAAGAGCATTCCTTAGAGCAGTATACAACTTCGTCTGAGGATGATACGTAATGCTATGCTGAGCGCTAGGATCTTGCCCTAGTGTATGTATCCTACGGGGGAGTTCGGGAATATTCTGCAAAAAATCAAAGAAAACCATCTCAAACACACAACCATCCAGTATAACATTTTAATTATAAGTCTGGAAGACTTTTCCAGACGACTTATAACTAAGTCGTCTGTCAAGTCTTCCAGTCGAAAGACTTATATTAAGTCGTCTGGAAAGTCTTCCACCTGGAATACTTTCCAGACGACTTAATTATAAGTCGACCAAGACTTCCAGTAGAACATTTGAAAGCTGATCTGAAAATTCGGAGAAGATGTACTCGCCTTCGACATAGCGGTTATAGAACTGCAAAATTAGACGTGAAAAAAAGAAGCGCGATGAGAACGACGGTAACCGTAAAATATCCCCAATCTTTGAAACCCTAATTTGAAAATATCCACAACATCCAACCTAACTAAACAACAAGTCGATTGAAATCCCCAATTTTTGAAACCTTAATTTGAAACCAAAATTTCCTGAAATCATTGAAAACGCAAAACCAAACGGTAAAAGTAAAGGAAAACAACATCCATCCTAATAAAAACCCCTTAAATCGGCAAGAGAAGCCTTCGTTTACCTTGGTCTTGTATCGGATCGAAATCGCCTCGAAATTACCTCGAAATCACCTTTGAGAGAAACGGCGTTAGGGTTTTCTGAATTTCGCGAAAAGTGCGTAAAAAAAAAATCTTCTTATATATGTCCGGTAAAAAATCCGGTTAGGTTTAAAAGTAATTCGGTAAAATCCGGTTTGGATGACTTATAATTAAGTCGTCTATTGATACTATACATCCGACTAAGTCGTCTACCTGATTAAATATATTTACCAGACGACTTAGATATAAGTCGTCCAGACCCTAAACCCTAAAACCTAAACTAAATTGACTAAATTAACTAACTAACCACGTTATAAAATCAAATTATACTTAAATAGAGTCTACTATATATAGAAATAAACATACTTAGGTAAATTTTTAATTTTTCAAAAAAACATTTATACTTTCGAAAATCTGACCCTAAGAAACACATACAATACTACAACATATGTTGACAAACCCAAAACCAAAGAATATCATCACTCACTACTTTCACTCATCTATGTTGGAAATAATTAAATTTTGTTCTATCTTAATTTATATCTCTTAAAACTGGTGAAATTACATGATTTCAATTTTTCACTTATCTAAATATTTTTTACAAATTTTTTAAATTATGTTTAAGAATAACTATACCAGACGACTTTAAACTAAGTCGTCTGGACGACTTAGTTTAAAGTCGCCTGAATAGAATACTTACGAGGTTAGACGAATAATAATTAAGTCGTCTGACAAATCTTCCGGCTGGATGACTTAAAATATTAGTCGTCTACTAAGTCGTCCAAGCTTTTTGAGTATGTTTTAAGAATTTGTGTTAGAATTTGTGTTAGACGTCTTAGACGACTAATAATTAAAATTGGTGTTACCATGGTTTGTACATAGAGGACAAAAGGAGTTGTAGTTATAAAAGTTGATCATCCATTACAAGTCATAGGTTTAAAAACAATTGAAACAAGGGAACAACAACATAGAAGTCATCCATTACAAGTCCACGAGAAGCAGATTACAATAAGACGATAGCAAGACAAACATCCATCATTTAGGAAGAGACGAGGAAGTTGAGGCACCATCTGCAGCATCATCCCCTTAAGGAGGTGTATACTGAATCTCAGTAAAACTAGGACCGAAAGGAGTCACATGAAATACCATGTCTCCTTCCTTTTTGAACACGAGAATGTCACCGATGCAAAGGGAGTGTGCTTGGGCGAAGGCTTCCCAACCATCGGTGAGTCTTCTTCCTTCTTGTATAACTTCCCAAGTTTGGTGTGAAGCGTCCGATCGTAGTGTCCATTTTCCTTGGTTCGGCGTGCCTTCTATGTGTTTTGCGTAGAAGGCAAGTGGTATTGTCTACAAGTCAACAAAGGAGAAGATAAGCAAAGGAAATAAACAGAGGAGAAATAGAGAGCGTGTGTATACCACGCCACTGTAGAAACCAGGAAGTAGAGGCTTCAAGAAGTGAGGTTCATGCTGATTCGCCATCTGCAAACAAGAAACGAATTGGAAACATTTTAATTCTAAGTCGTCTGGGTCGTCCACCTGGAAGACTTATAATTAAGTCGTCTGGAAAGTCTTCCAGGTGGAAGACTTTCCAGACGACTTAATTATAAGTCTACCAAGACTTCCAGTAGAACTTCCACGTGGACGACCCTAAAATGACCGTATAATGAGAGGAAAACAACATCCAACCTAACTAAACAACAATTCGATTGAAATCCCCAATTTTTGAAACCCTAATTTTAAACCAAAATTACCCCAAATCGTTGAAAACACAAAACCAAACGGTAAAAGTAAATGAAAACAACATCCATCCTAATAAAAACCCATAAATCTGCAAGAGAAGCCTTCGATTTACCTTGGTCTTGTATCGGATCGAAATCGCCTCGAAATCACCTTTGAGAGAAACGGCGTTAAGGTTTTCTGAATTTCGCGAAAAGTGCGTAAAAAAAAAATCTTCTTATATATGTCCGGTAAAAAATCCGGTTAGGTTTAAAAGTAATTTGGTAAAATCCGGTTTGGACGACTTATTATTAAGTCGTCTGTTGATACTATACATCCGACTAAGTCGTCTGCCTTATTAAATATATTTACCAGACGACTGAATTATCAGTCGTCCAGACCCTAAACCCTAAACCCTAAACTAAATTGACTAAATTAACTATTAACCATGTTATAAAATCAAATTATACTTAAATAGTGTTTACTATACACAGAAATAAACATACTTAGGTAAATTTTAAAATTTTCAAAAAAACATTTATGCTTTCGAATTTCTAACCCTAAGAAACGCATACAATACTACAACATATGTTGGTGAAACCTAAACTAAAGAATATCATCACTCACTACTTTCACTCATCTATGCTCAAAATAACTGACTTTTTTTATAGCTTAATTTATATCTCTTAAGACATGTTAATTACATAATCCCAATTTTTCATTTATCAAGATATTTATTACACAATTGTTAAATTATTTTTTAAAAAAACTGTCTCAGACGACTTGTGAGGGCTAGAAACGTAAAAAAAAAAACTTTTTTTTTGTTTGTTCACAAGGGGTTATCTTGATTTATTAGTTTCTAAATTTTATTTGCTTACCAACAATATTCTACCCATCATTTTTCATATATATTTTAATTAAAAACAGAACTTCAAATGCTCAATACAATGATTGTGGTTGGTGGTTAGATGAGTCGAGAAAAATAAGTTCATATTACTTTAATTAGAATATCTGTAAATAAAATAAAATTGATATTACTTTAGTTTTATAACTAATACTAATATAAAGAAGGTTTTAAGTTAAGACAATTGTAATACCAAAGAAACTTTAAACCAAAAAAATACCAAAGAAACCGTAACATTATAATAATATAGAATGACGGTGTGTAAAATGACTGATGAAAATTCATTGAATTTCATGATATGGTAACTAAACATTGATAATGAGCAAACTTGATAAAGTATATTTATTGAGTCTTTTATGTAATAACTTTTATAAATAGTTTTTTAAACATTGGATTATTTTTACAGCATTCTAGTGTTTTGTTTCATATTAAGTGTTATTCTACAGTAAAGTTTTTGTTATAAAATAAATGTTGTTTTAAAATATCAATCAAAAATTTATTAATTTTATATATTTTATGATTATTTTTATTCTTAATATTATTTTTTATTGACTGAATTATGATTAGGTGTAGGAGTACTGATGTTTTTATTTAAAAAAAATATACAAATTAAATATTTTTTAATCTATGCATACAAATAAAAACTGACATCTGGAATGAAACGGGGAGAGTATTTATTTGTCGACAATATTTACTTAGACATTAAATGTATTATTTCTTTAGTGTTGTAATGATATATTAACATGCAATTAGAGAAATTGATTCCGAAAAACAATTTACAAAAGTTTAGGCAATTTCATATTTGTAATGACTATATTTAAGAAATGTGATTATATGAAATAGTTCTGGGCAAAAACCGGAATCGAAGAACCAAACCAGAACAGAACCAAAATACCCGTAATCGGAAACGGACCGAAACCCTTAAATATCCGAATAGTTATTATATATATATATATATATATATTTATAAGTTATAATTTTATTGAAAGTGTCCGAAAATAGTTTTGAAGAACTAAATTATTATAAAGTATCCAAGCTATTCGAAAGTATAAAGATGCTTTTATCCTAAATATCTAAAGTAATCTAAACTATTAGGAATTTTTATCTGAAATATCGTAATTATTCACTATAGTATCCAAAATACCGATATTTAACACTAACTATCAGAACTAATCGAACCAGAATCGGAACCAAATGAGAGTCAAATTTTTTTTGGATACTTTCTGGTTTCTAACTTTACTATCTGAACCGAACTGAAACTATGTCAAGTAGTAAATGGATCGTCTGAATCCTTACTCGAACTACCAGATAACCAAAATATCCAAACCGAACCGATACCCAAAATGCCATGCCTAATATTAAATGTGAAACTATCGACATTTTGCATAATTCCATCGGAAAATATATTAATTTGTTTCCATTTGAGAATAATAAACTTCAGTTTATCAAGGACGTCTTTGAATGCATGCACAAAAATCCCTTATATATTAAAGGAGAAACATTTAAAAAATTGTAATCTCAATTTTGTAATAATTAAAAATGACCATATGCTTAGATGTCACTCAATTAGGTAGTCAATTACATTCAATTGAAAAATAAGTAGGTCTACATTCAATTTTTATATTTCGCTAGATACATTCGTTGGTCAAATTATATGATATGATGATATGATATGATATTTATGATAGAATCATTTATGATTGTTCCCCTAGATATATTACTATTTTATTTTCTTTCCCTAAATAAAACCTACGGAATTACCATAAATGACTAATATATATATATATGACACTTAATGATTCTAATAATAAATATTTGATAACAGTTTATATATCCTCTATCATTTTTCTTTAATTTTATATTATTAAAATAATTAAACAATCAAATTAGCTATAAAATTAAACTTAAGATTTTTGCGTATAGGTTATATTTTGAATTTGAAAAACGAGAATAAATAACTAAACTATTAAAATTATTATGTTAAAAATTAATGATCAATAGTTTAACATTTTTATTATAAAAAGATATACATGATTTTAAAACCATATAAATAAAAAGTATCATTCAATAATAAAACAAATATATATACAGATTAAACTATATACCATATAAGATTACATAATATTTTAATTTCAAAATCNATTAACAATCGATAATATGGTTATTTTTGGTATATACCATACAAACCGAATGAATGTGATTTTATAAAAACCATAGGATTTGGATATGGTTTGATTTATAACTGATTAAACTGAAACATGTAAATATGTATATATTTATAACGACGCATGAATATCTATTTGTTACATGAGTTGAACTATAATTATAATTTGTAAATAGCTAACAATTTATTACAACTTAGACTTCTTATTTTGATCTTTTTCTTTTTTAACAGTAACTAAATTGAAGTAAAAATTATAAATTTAATGGACAACAATTAGTTGAAATTCTTTACAACTTTGTTTTATCTTTAAACAAACAGAGTTGTGTTCAATCGAAGACATATTGGTTTGATGAACACTAGATATGGAAGAATATAAAAACTTTTATTTCATGCTTCTGTTTTGTTTTTTTTATTTTTATTTTCAAAATTTAGTGTTTTGATATTAATTCTAGATTTGATCATTTTATTAGATGATAGAAGCCTTTTTTTGTTTTTTATTATCTTTATTATGTTTTGAAAAATGAAACAATAGTTCGGTTTCATTCGGATTAGAGGTGTTCAATCCGGATATCGGGTTTCGGTTCGGCTCGATTTTTTGGTATTTCGATTATTAAAATATAATTACTATTCTAAATCTATATGTACTTCAGTTTGATTTGGTTTATATACTATCGGTTTTCAGTTTATTCAATTTTATACCAAAAACATGATTATTTAGTTTGAGATCATATTATATATTATACAAATATATAATATATCATATTTAGAGTCATATTGTCACAGAGTCATTTATTAAAAAAAATATTATATATTTAAATAAAAGAATAAAAAAACAAAAAAGGCTTCTATCATCTAATAAAATGATCAAATCTAGAATTAATATCAAAACACTAAATTTTGAAAATAAAAATAAAAAAAACAAAACAAAAGCATGAAAGAAAAGTTTTTATATTCTTCCATATCTAGTGTTCATCAAACCAATATGTCTTCGATTGAACACAACTCTGTTTGTTTAAAGATAAAAAAAAGTTGTAAAGAATTTCAACTAATTTTTGTCCATTAAATTTATAATTTTTACTTCAATTTAGTTACTGTTAAAAAATAAAAAGATCAAAATAAGAAGTCTAAGTTGTAATAAATTGTTAGCTATTTACAAATTATAATTATAGTTTAACTCATGTAACAAATAGATATTCATGCGTCGTTATAAATATATACATATTTACATGTTTCAGTTTAATCAGTTATAAATCAAACCATATTCAAATCCTATGGTTTTTATAAAATCACATTCATTCGGTTTGTATGGTATATACCAAAAATAACCATATTATCGATTGTTAATATCTTTTAAAAATAAAAAATAAAAAAAAAGAACTAAGATATTTAAATCATTGATAACAAAAATTTTCAATGTGAAAAATTTAATAATTTTATAAGTTATAAATGTTCTTGAAAATTTATTGAGGATTTTGAAATTAAAATATTATGTAATCTTATATGGTATATAGTTTAATCTGTATATATATTTGTTTTATTATTGAATGATACTTTTTATTTATATGNGATTTTGAAATTAAAATATTATGTAATCTTATATGGTATATAGTTTAATCTGTATATATATTTGTTTTATTATTGAATGATACTTTTTATTTATATGGTTTTAAAATCATGTATATCTTTTTATAATAAAAATGTTAAACTATTGATCATTAATTTTTAACATAATAATTTTAATAGTTTAGTTATTTATTCTCGTTTTACAAATTCAAAATATAACCTATACGCAAAAATCTTAAGTTTAATTTTATAGCTAATTTGATTGTTTAATTTATTTTAATAATATAAAATTAAAGAAAAATGATAGAGGATATATAAACTGTTATCAAATATTTATTATTAGAATCATTAAGTGTCATATATATATATTAGTCATTTATGGTAATTCCGTAGGTTTTATTTAGGGAAAGAAAATAAAATAGTAATATATCTAGGGGAACAATCATAAATGATTCTATCATAAATATCATATCATATCATCATATCATATAATTTGACCAACGAATGTATCTAGCGAAATATAAAAATTATTCAATTGAATGTAATTGACTACCTAATTGAGTGACACCTAAGCATGGGGTCCTTTTTAATTATTACAAAATTGAGGTTATAATTTTTTAAATGTTTCTCCTTTAATATATAAGGGATTACTGATCAATGCCACTGGCATAAACTATGTCGTTTAGTATTATTATTACCTCTACAACTCGTGTGTTTTTAAAATTATTTAACCGAAGGACTGTGAACCGGATTTAAACCGCATTATTAATCTTTCCATCTTAAACCGAATTTAAACAAAACACGCTGCGTATGATGTTATACATGTTTTACAATATTTATAAATCCATAAAGCTTTAAACCGATTGTAATCAACATTATATACCTTTCTAACTTATTTTAAAGGACATCACATATGAATCAATACATAAATTAGATAAGCTATGAATCAGATAGCGAGTCATGGTCATTATTTACCTATTCTCCATAGATAGCTTCTCAAAAATTCAATTATACATGGAATTCCATTGTCATGATACCTTGATACCTTGGTTTATCTTGGTATGCTGAACGAAAATCATAAAATTAATTGGTTAGAAAACCATGTCAATTCCATTTCAATAAGATAATAATGATATTATGCAAACATAATACAACACATTAATATTCGAATTTCAATTTTAAATCTAACCTAATCATTTATAGATTTCCTAATACTCGAAAATTGATTATGTTCATTCATACATTTCCTAAAAGATATTACAATTCATTTTTCTTTCCTATATCTAAGCTGTTAACGATTTCTAAACAACCTTGATATCAATCTCATATTAATAGATTCGTATATATTCAATTTAAGATTTTTCTGTTGCTTAACTTGCAAAAAAAGTTTATAACTACTCAAATATGGAATAAAAACTAATAGTATATTCGATATATATGATAAGAAATCACGCCAAATCAAATCTTAAAGATTTCCATCTCACATTTACCCTAATCCTTTCATAACTATATATAACCTTATAACCCTTTAAGTGAAAACATAACACTCGATTTACAATCACCAAACATGTCGCGACAATGACAGCAGTTCATCCTCTCACAAAACTGAGGCCATTCAAGAATAAATGGCGTGTTCAAGTTAAGTGTTTGCATGATTGGAAGCAAAACACATTATTTGGAGATACCTATGAGATGGTTTTGGCAGACTAATGGGTAAAACTAAAACCTTATTTCTATACTTTTTTCATAATAACTCAAACTTCTATTGAAATCTTGACTCCAACACGCTTTTTTGTTTTGTAGGGCAAAAAAATACAAGCCTCATGCAAAAGAACATACATGTCCCGCGTTCAACGTGAAATACCGGTGGGAAAGTGGGGATTTATTGAAAATTTTCAAATGACTGCAGTTGGTGGCAAATGTCGAACATCAAGACATCCATACAAGATGACTATATCAGAAGAAAGTGTTGTAAGATGTTCTGGTTTAATTGATAATCATATGTTTTGTTCTCTGGCCAAGTATGAAGATGTTGTGAATGTTCTCAAAAAAGATATGGGCTACCTAATAGGTACCATGCTTATAGTTTTTGGTTATTTTTTATAAACGTATAGATTTTTGTGCTCTATATCTCACAAAACGAATTTTTATTGCAGATGTGATAGGGAGAGTTCACGAGCTTGGAGATGTTGTAACCGTGAAAGCACAAGGGGAAGACAGGAAAAGGGTCGAATTTCGTTTAATTGATGCAGAGTAAATATAAACAGTTTTTTAACGCTTTAAATAAAATTTTCAGACACTATATAGTTACTTATGTTATTAACTAATCTAAACATTAACAGAGGTAATGGTCTTGCTTGCTGTCTTTAAGGTTCTTATGCTGAGCAAATAGAAGCTTTTGTTGATGAGAACCAAGACCAAACAATTGTTTGTTTGTTAAGGTTTGCTAAGATTGGCTTCTTTAGAGGTATTAGTCTTTGTTCTATATGTTTATGTATAATTTACTTTAGTCCATATGTTTTTAAAAATACGATTTTTATGTTTATGAGGAGAGGTACAGATCACAAATGCCTTTGATGCATCACTGCTGGTACTCAATCCAACATCCCTGACCTTATAGAGATAACAGAAAGGTTTGGCATGATTTTAGTTATTATTTATTTTTAATTTTTTGATACTTACTATATTCTATCTAAGGTTGTTGATTGATACTTATTGATCTATATTTTTGTATCCTCTCAAGTGGTCATTTACAACTTGCTACAGTTGATAACTCACATGGAAAGAAGGAAGGGAAACGAATCACATATGATTGGAATAAAGCAGAGATCAAGAGTATTTCAGAAATCCTTGATGCAACTCAGGTAAGTGCTTAACTGTACATGTTCTTTTTTTATTGCTTGATGAGTGTACAATGAATCTTTAAAAAATATACATGCAGGTCGAGAATTGTAAAATCATTTGCACAATTGAAGCCATTGACACAGATTGGGCATGGTTTTATTTTGGGTGTAACCGTCACAGCAAAAAGGCTATTAGGCTGTGAAGATTAAGGTTGATCCGCACGCTCGTGTGAGGATAACAGTGCTGATAGCATTGATCCCTCTGATACAAGTTCCGTAAACAATGAAGCTCTAAGTCCAGATTTTTTAAACACGATTAAGGTTTCTGGTTTACCAAACCATAGTCTTAGACTAAAGGTTGGTTGTCCTGTTATGGTTCTGAGAAACATAGCACCTACTGATGGCTTAATGAATGAGACAAGACTGCAAATCACTCAGCTAATGGATTTTATGGTTCAAGCTAGGATTATAACAGGGGAAAGGGTTGGAGAAATAGTTGATATTCCTAGATTGCTTATAACTCCATCAGACACCAGACTGCCTTTCAAAATGAGGAGAAGGCAACTGACTCTCGTTGTTGCTTTTGCGATGACAATAAAAAAAAGTCAAGGGCAATCACTATCTCAAGTAGGTCTTTATCTACCAAAACCTGTATTTTCACATGATCAGCTATATGTGGCTGTGTCTAGAGTCACTTCAAAAAAGGGATTGAAATTTTTTATTTTAGACGAAGAAGGGAAGCCTCAGAAAAAAGCTATGAATGTAGTTTTCAAAGAAGTTTTCGACAACCTTTAAAGTATGTCAAAATTGATATTTTTGATATCATTCACTGTTTATTTTTGTATGTGTTTTTACAAAAAAATATCATATCTGATGATGCAGAATTCAGTGAGTCACATGTTATCTATGGTGGAAGAATGGTTGCTGTGTCACGAAGTTTTTTAGTAGTTATGCAAACAACATTTGTTCTTTATCTCCAATAATTCTTTTCAGTAAGATTGTTATCATTTTGATTGTCGAGATGGATATGCATTCAATTTTAAAATTTAAAACCACATAACTAATAAAATTACTGGTATATAAGACTACCACAGCAATATGAACTGGCAAGTATAACAAAAAAAAAAAATATAAACTTAACCAGGGTTCTCTAATCTAACCACTTATTCTACACAATCCTACTTTTCTTTCACCTAAGGAAATAGTTACAGCAGAGAAGTGATTACTAACCGTGTAATAACTCTGTTGTCATGTCATGGTTGTTATCTTCCTTTGCATTTTGATTACTAGTATTTGATACTCACGATGTTCTATATCATGCAACAATGTTAAAAAGTTTTATGATTGTCCTAAATGCTGATTGAATATATATATATATAAATATGAGAGATTCATAGCTATCTCATAAACGTACATTAAACAAGCTTACATGATCAGTGTGCCACACCTATGCTATGTCAGGTTACAATTGATGATCACCTCTCTCCTTCACCATGTCTATGCCTCACCTTTTTTGCATATCCCTTATGTCACCTGACTTCTGTTTCTCCACAAAGAGTTGCTGGACTATATTACTAATACATGATGTGTCTTCGTATTCAAAATAAATGATCTCTGAACTTTTCTTCAAAAAAAACTAAAAGTAAAAACAAAACAAAAAACAGAGAGACTTACATCTGATGAGCTCGGAGAGATTCCTAGAACTGAAGAAAGAATGAATCATAAGCTTATCTCCTCTTTTTCCAATCGACAAACATGATGCTTTGTCTGTCAGTTAATTATTGACCAGAGAATACATTAGCTTCTTCTGGTAATGGTATTTCTCCTCTGTTTTCTTCTTATCTCAGCACAATTATGCATATACAGCCATCTGTGCCACCGATCTTCGAGTTTAGTTTCCTTATACAACGTCTGTTAAGACTTATGAAACCAAAACGATTTCAATATGATTCTTAAACACATAAATCTACTAATTCTCATCCTGATCTACAGAATATGAGTTCGATTTTGATAAATCTATAATTAGGAGAACCGTAGGTATCAGAGACATCAATAACAAAAACTGTTCTTCTAAAAGATATAAGTTTTGAAAACTAACCTTGATGAAGTTGAGGTGGTTGAGTTATGAAATTCCGATCTCAAACAGATTTGCTCTGTCGGTGGATATTGCAGAGAAAACGATGATGAGAGTTTGTTGATAAGCTGAAACGCTTTAATTTTTTTGCTCTACGGTCTTTTAGAAATGGACAAAAATTTAGTTAGGTTTTCACATTACTTTACTTTCCCGGACTAATCTGTTTACTATTATATGGTCCATTAAAAAAGAGCATAGTATTTTTTATGTTTTGGCCCACTTTAAATTATAAATTCATTACTAAATAATTTAAACTAATAATTTCACTTAGATATTTTCTCTTTTTATTGTTTTCTATTTTTGGTTTCATGATTATTTTTTTTTTCTAAATAATATATTTTTTTTAAAAAAGTTCAATCACAATTTTCAACTTTTTATAGAAAAGCTTTACGATTTTACTATTTACTTTAACAAATAAACTAAAAACACACGACAATGAAAAACACAATCTCATTGTGTATAAGTGAACACTAATTACATTTAAAAATGTCAATTTTGAATAACATAAGAATCCAGAACATATAAACCATCTAAACAATTAAATTTGGCGCATTTGCAAAAGTTTTATGATTATGAAGAACAAACATCCGCACAGACGTGTTTTCAAATAAAACCTTTAAATAAAACCATTAAATTATTATCTTTTCAAAATTAACTATCATAAAAAAGTACCTATGCTATATTAGCAAAAAAAAAAATCTCATATTTTATAACAGAAGACTAATCACATATCGTAAAAAGCAATTATAAATTAAAAAAATTATATTTATAGCATTTCAAAAATAAAACATATTATTGACAAAGACAAACACCCGCGCGGGTCAAAAGCTAGTTTTTATTACGAGAAAACAAATATCTAGACTAATAGATGTATTCTTGAGCTGATAAAGGTGTTTGACCAAAAAAAAATGCCCTCATGGCCTCATCCGTTTATGGGATTAATGGTCAACATTACACTGCAAAGCGAGCTTGGCTCATTTCCTTATCGGGTCAAATGAATGTGCAGTGGAGTTACTGTAACGAATATTTTGCACTAAATGAGTTCCTGAGTTGTAGCTCTGTAGTTGAAGGTGGTGTTGTATAGATGGGAGAGGAGAGGCAGCAGGGGGAGGAACACAAGTTACCAAGAGGTTATTACCCAACTCCGGTTTCAGTTACTAGGAGGAGGAACACCAGTTACCAGTTACTGGTTTCGACACTGAGTATGTTTAAGGAAAATAAGGCCAAATCAAAATAAGTTAATTGTTTCCAACGACTAAAACCTCAAGTTTAAGAAGAAAATAAGAGCGAACGGAAATCCTAGAGAAAGACAAAATATAAGCGAGGTAGATAATGATAATTCAATGGTGATGAAGCGTCGATGGAGTTGAGAGGGCCACTATGAGAAGTTTTAGTTACTGTGTTTTGCACGCTTCTTCTCCACTCCCATTATTAGGATTTAGGAGCACTTGCCTCACAAGGACCACCAGAGCAGGTTGAACCTAAGGCAGATTCACATGCTACACTTGCCCCAGGAAACTGGTCACCATCATCACCTGCATTACTGGTATCTCAACGGCTTGTGGTAGAGGGGGAAGGAGAACAAGGGAGACAATTTTGGTGACAGTTATGGTCTGCCTCATTGCTGTGAATTTGTAGTCTGAAACCTTCACTCTGAACTTGTGGGTTTGCCCTATTATATCAAGCAGACATTGTGGTGTTGGCATCTCATGATGATCACCTATGTCTCCATTTACCTGACATTAACAACATCTTTAAACTGAGTCCACACAGCAGGAGAAAAGAAAATTAAGAAAAGTAAAGTTAGCCTCAAAATAGTTGTCAATTAACGCTAACGCATGTCTTCCCACGAGCTCATGTCTTCCTCAAAAGTAAAGTAAAGTTAACCAACTATTACAAAAAGCGGCCTTCTTGCCTTTGTTGTAAACCAAAATTTTAGAACGATACCTGTATTGAAGACCAGATGACTTAGAATGAAAGAATACGCGATGAAGAAATGTGAGGATTAGGAAAGCTAACCTCGCAACTTCAGTTGCATTCACGTTCTCACATTTTGGACACATCAATGAGGTCAGTCCTCTGTTCACTTTAGGTTGACAATCAGTACATGCAATTTTATAACATCTAGAGTCCCACACAACGTCATCGATGGTGGCAATGCAGTTAAAAAGGCTGCCTACAATTAGGAAAGAGTGAGCATTGTCTCTACTTGGTATATGGGTTATTGTACTGAAACTAATTACTAATTACCTGAGGTGGTTCCTGTTTGAAGAAGGAAAAGATCTCAGGAACGGTTGGCGTCTTGGCCTTTGTCACCTCAGATGCATTGACCATAGCAGCAAAGTCCTGGTTTTGAGCCAACCTAAAACATAATTTTGAGTCGGATGGAGTTCACAACTATAGATTAAAATGAGCAAGGTATGCAGACCAAGATAGATACTCATGGTGGGAGGCACATAGTTAATAAAAACTCTAGATACGGACATGAACAGAGAGCAGCGTTGCCTGCGTATTTTGAAATTTGGTTAATACAGGGGTATTATCAACGATAGTTAAGGAACGGCCTGTAGAACTGGAATCTAATGTTGTATAATTCTGATAGGTCCCAATTATAGAATCATCAAAGTTGATCATAAAACAATTGCAAAAGAACACACGATAACTTCAGTCTCTGCCTTTTCTTTTTGACTTTTTGATTGATATAGGAAACAAATTGGAACTACACGTTCCTACAAAACTTGGAAACAAATGCATAATGGAAAAGATAATGGAAAAGTGATTCACGTTACTCTGTTCCTATGAAATAGGAAGTATAGTAGTGATCTAATTATTTGCATAAAACAGAATTAAAAATAGAAGACTAAGTCTGAGACTTAATCATTGAGCTTTAGCTTGATTTTCTTGCCTAGATGGAATTTCCATAGTCATTTTTATTTGCTTACTTATCAAATTCACTAGCTAATAAGTGAGATATCGTGCAGGATAACAATGAGTTAGTGAGCAAAAGGGGTTTTGCTTACCTCCTATAATTTTTGTGTTAACTCTTGTGATTTTAGACTTTGCAGGCTATCAGTGATTGCGATAAAACTCATTGGCATCATGATCCCACAGGTAAGAATTCAGCACATGCCACTGCAAAGGTTCATCGAAAGTTTGTTAGAAGTAAATTGAATCTTAAGGAGCACAATAGTCAGTTATGGAAATATGAGTACAAATTGTTCATCGATAAGAAGAAGCGCCAGCCCAAACCATCAACAACGTCACTGAATAAGAGAGTCATGAGGGGCTTGCCGATTGATTTCGTTGTCTCTGTCGTGTAAGTGCAAAGATGACACCACAATAAGGTAGTACAGAAGGTAAATCAAGAGACAAAACACCAATAGCTTTATTCAAATCTTCTTTAAACAATCTTTACAAGACCTTGTTTATTCAGCTTTACACGTCTAGTGTTAACACCCTAACACACGTCACTGAAAGATTCCTAAGCTACTCACTTATGTCTCTCCGCCGTCAAGTACTTCAGCCTCTGCTCCAGCACGACCCAAGAACACCTTAAGAGCTTCTCTCTCTCTCTATAAGATTAGCCTCCGTGTCTCTGTCTCACTGCAGACGACCCCCTTGCTGTCTTATACTTATTCTCCACGTTCCCAAAACCCTAGTCTTCAAGGAACACAATATGGACATCTTCCATAACATTAAGTCAACTTTCCTTTTCTTGGAATGCACTTATTCCTCTTTCCTTTAAGTCATAAACTTGCTCCTCAAGTTTATTCCTCTTGCCTTTTCTCCAAGATACACCCTTGCTCTCCAAGTCTACACGACTCCAGCTCAGCATCATGACTCCACATGGTCTTCACCACTCAACACGACGTCTGCCTCAGCAACTACGTCAGCGACTACTTCAGGGCGGACATCTTACATCTTCAATCTCCCCCTTTTAGCTTTGTGTGCCAATCAAGCACAACATCCTTCTGGTTCAACAACCACGTTCCTCACTTGGAACCTTCCATACCAAATGTGCTTTTCTCCCCCACGAGATGTGCACCACACCATGCTTTTNTCATGCGTCGTCTCCTTGACCATGAGCCCCTCCTCATCCACACCGAGTGCTCTCTGCACTCGTTGCTATTGTCTTGGAGTGATTTCGCTATCACCCTCCTGAAGATCATCTCGCATCACTTCCTGACGCACTTCGATCTCTTTCCCTTTTGAACCACAAACAACTCCGTGTCCTGGCTCCACACTTGATGCTTCTTGATGAACCTCAAGATCACTCTCACTAGAGCTGCATCCTTCTTCTGATGTCTCTTCCTTGACCTCATCAAGTAAGCCACTCTTGGCTAAGAACACCTCTTCAACCCCCTTGGGCTTAGTGAACGTCTTGTTCACCTTCTTGGCCATGTTTCTGCTCTTCTCACGAGAAAAACACTCCACCTTCTTGTGTCCAACCTTCCCACAGAACCAGCAGCACATCCGATGTTGCTTCTTCTTGGGCCTGACACAGTTGCTGATGCACCGATCAGCCTCCTTCCTTGTACCAGATGCACAACCATGCTTCAGAACCTCCTGTCTGACCTTCATGTTGCTGCACTGATGTACCACTTTCGGCTTGTTACTCACAGCCACGCGCTGTAGAACTTCCTGCCGTACTCCTTGTCGTACGTCCCGACGTACTTCCTGACGAACATCTTTGGCTTCACTTTTTGAAGTGCTCCCTTGCACGAACTGTGACCGCCCCTTCTGCTGTACGCCAGTACTCTCACCTCCTCGGTATCCCAGTCCCCAATTTGCCTTGGCTGGTTGTCCCATTGAGAG
>CAKOAT010829598.1:165796-186088 GCA_932364175.1 Eruca vesicaria subsp. sativa | reverse complement strand
ACAATCTTTACAAGACCTTGTTTATTCAGCTTTACACGTCTAGTGTTAACACCCTAACACACGTCACTGAAAGATTCCTAAGCTACTCACTTATGTCTCTCTGCCGTCAAGTACTTCAGCCTCTGCTTCAGCACGACCCAAGAACACCTTAAGAGCTTCTCTCTCTCTCTATAAGATTAGCTTCCGTGTCTCTGTCTCACTGCAGACGACCCCCTTGATGTCTTATACTTATTCTCCACATTCCCAAAACCCTAGTCTTCAAGGAACACAATATGGACATCTTCCATAACATTAAGTGCAACTTTCCTTTTCTTGGAATGCACTTATTCCTCTTTCCTTTAAGTCATAAACTTGCTCCTCAAGTTTATTCCTCTTGCCTTTTCTCCAAGATACACCCTTGCTCTCCAAGTCTACACGACTCCAGCTCAGCATCATGACTCCACATGGTCTTCACCACTCAACACGACGTCTGCCTCAGCAACTACGTCAGCGACTACTTCAGGGCGGACATCTTACATCTTCATGTCGCCTTCAGCAGCTCTGATAAATTGATTTATGTGATTTTGTGAAGAGGAGAAGGAAAAATAGATGAGGGATATATATAGTGTAGAGTTGGTGGGATGGAAATCGATTCATGGCGTTAGGATATTTGCAGTTAATGACGAAGCCTTATGACGCTTAAACATATACGTTCAAATGGAGAAGGGGAAGCGGTAAAGATGAAGGTGGTGAGAAGATGCGATTAAAGACGATGATTTTTCATTTAAATTAAGATTAGGATTTAGATAGAGAATGGGCCAACAATGGGCTAAGAAGGACTTGTAACCAAATAATACCGGTTTTATCTTTAGTCGAGAAAACAGAGTGACATGGCAAGATGAAGCTTTACTATTGGTCAATAATTTAATCCGACGTGAACAGCTCCAAAAGACTTTATTAAGAGCTTTTAATATTAGGGTGAATTTGCTCAAAATCCTATAAGAAGTACATATTTAGCAAACTACACAAAACAAAAATATGGGGGGATGAGAATTTTGGAGCAATTACGAAACTAACCTTCCAGCTTTTGTTTTCGAAAAGTTAGGCTACGCCGTCTATAGGCTGTAACCTAAGCACGTTTTAGTTTTTAATTAGGGGGTTTGTAATGATTGAACTTTCTCACTCCTTTTACGTGTGTCTGTTATTGCATCGAGAACCAGTAGAAAATCAGAGAAATCTGACACAGAAGCTGCATGGACAGGAAGATCAAAAGAAAAGATGTTGGGGTTGCATGCGAAAAGTTGGATTTCTGAGGGAGGCGTTGGAAAAGATGTAATCGAGGTTTGCCTATAAAAGGAAGCTCAACGATGATTTTCTTCTTACAGTTCAACAGAAACATCAAGGTGATTATTTCTGACAGACAAAAAAAAAGTTGATTTCTGTCTTTGGAATGTTTTTGTCTACTGCAGTAAATATGATTCCTTCTGTTTTGGATTGTCGTTTTTGTGTCTGTATTTAATTTCTGTCTTATTCGGTGCTATAGAAGCCGATTACGGCTGCATTTATTTTTTATTTCATTTAATTGAACAATTAGTTCTGCTATTTAATTGTTGATCATCGTCATCGCCTTCAATCTGCATTTATTTTGATTCAGTGTAGTCTCTCTCTTGATTCTGCCGCACATGCATCAGCATATATCTATATATAACACTATATAATGATAACGGTGTGTAATCGATATTAAAGTTCGCATGTTATCATATGATGTAAATTAAAATTGGTTCTTGCCAACACAAATTTGTTGATGGCTAACATTTATTGTGGTGAAAAAATCGTTGCATGCAGTATATAAATTCTAAAATCTGAGTGTTTTCTATGCTCAGATGGTACGATGTGTGCGATTTTGGCGAGGGCAATGGAAGAAGAGTAGTCAAGACGAGTGGGAGTTCATGACAGATCCAGCCGACATAGGCTACAGGGCGGTCGTCTATAAGACTGTCAGCTACGATACCCTTGACCAGCTAATAAGGCAGCGATACGGTCTAAGTGCTTATACCCCACTAGTCATTACTCACCGACTTCCCATTGGGTTACTAGGTCCATCCGGTAACCGGACACCGCCTACCACGATCTCTTGCACAGCTGTGTTGTCTTGGCTTCTCCATGGGGGGGCATGTGGGATTGAGCTCCCTCTCCTAATAACAATGGGTCCTATAGATGTTGCTGATTACGAGTTTCACACCCGTACAAATTTTGCTATAGGCAATGTGATGTACGTCTTTGATCACACAGCAAACGATAACACACGAGCTGCTTACGAAAGTAAGAAAGATCACACTAAATATGCTACAACAACTTTAGTTGTTAATATTACTAATGGATGTTTAATTTTATTTGTTTTGCAATGAAACAGGTTTGGTCTTTGGTAACCGACAAGCACAGACCCAAAGAGTCATGCATGCTTTGTTTCCGGAAGACAGTTTGCGTCTCTTCCACCGAGTGTCGTTGGAGATGGCTTTCGCGGACAACTATATGGCAAACCTAAGCCAGGGAGTACAACCTACGAGGGAGATCATCGAGTTAGATGACGATGATACCGAGATGGATGAAGGCGCGCAAGGACGTGTAACAAATGGTAATTGATAGATCTATGTGATATTGTTATATAGCTAATTAATTTAATTTCACGAAATGAAGGATCTTTAGCCGCTAAGAGAAATTGACTGACATTTTGTAATTGTTTTGTTTGAAGTTGTGACCGTTCTTGATAGAAACGAGGTTGGCTCTGTTTCTGAGGTGGGAGCTCCCTCAGTTCTATGGGATGTTGGAATGGACGTGACAACTGTTCCAGATCCACCAACGTTGGGGCAAGCTAGAACTATATTGGGTGAAGGGATCCACAAAAATACAGCAGCTGGTGAGTGGGGCACCGAACTAATTATAAGTGTTTAACATGTTATTTTGTAACTTAGGCGTTTACGCTGTATAGTTAGCATGCTAACTAATTGAAATTCCTAAAAAAAAATGTTTCTCTTTGCAAGCTCAAGACGGGGATCGAACAGAGGTAGTCGGAGCAGTGGTTGAGGGGGGTGCACCACCGGTTCCGTGTGAAGTTGGTATGGACATGGCCACCATGGCTACACAACCAAGGGAGCAGCAGCAACAACAGGCCGTAATGGGTGAAGGTACGCAAAATAGACTGGATGCGTTTAGCCGGTTAACAATATAGTTACATTTAAATGTTTATGATTTAGATGGATAATGAAATTTAAAGACAATGCTATGCTAAATTTTTTCAAGGTGGGACACGCATAGGAGAAGAAATCAGCGAGCAGCAAACGGTGCGCGAAACCGTGAACAAGGGTCTTATCAATGATATGAGGTTTTGGAATTTATTGGGGTTATGCCCATCACCTGATGGCATCGATGACAGCGACGGCTCTTTCACAGGATCATCCCAATCAGACATTGGTCCCCTCACTCAGCCCTCATGCAACGGTGAGTGATAAAATGATGCAAAAATTAATGTAATTTAATTGGCGTTGACTACATGGATTTTTCAACAGAGCTGGATGCAGCACAAGGTTTGGTATTGGCCACTACTCAGCCAGTTGAGACTCATGCGAACGTCAGCCAGCCTCTACCTTCTATGATGAAGTTGGCCATGATATGTGCAACAAAGGGAGCAGGCTCGAGCAATCCAAAACAGAGACAGGCGGAGACTTCTTCTGACGGAAGCAGCACGGAAGGTGGGTGTTAAATACGGGACAGCTATGTCGGCAACTTGTGCTTTTGGATGGTTATGTTTATGTATGATCGGAGTAATTTTAGCTTGCTACTGTTTTTTAGTTATCTTTTTCAGCACTTGTTAACGGTCTTAGGTAGCGTGTTATTCCTCGGGTATTCCCTAGATTTTTCAAATAGTAGGTGGCTAAGTGAAAGTTTTTGTAATGTACTAAACAATCGGTATTTGAACCCTGAAAATGTTTAGGGGCTAATGTATGATAAAATCTACGGTGTACAAGGTCTAATTTTCAAGCCTGTTTGTGCTATTGTTGTCTGTACATGTTTAGGAAAAAAGTCAGCGGCTGACTCCACTATGGTGTTGGACAAACATATCATACAGCCTACTGAAAAAAAAACTTAGGGTAACCCCTCGAGTATTTCTGATTTGTTAGCGTGGTATAGATTTTGTTATCAGTCAACCAAACTGTAGGACCTCTGATAGCGTGGTATCCATAGGTGGTTAGCATGTTAATGGAATTGATGGATCCTTTTTTTTCTTTTTTCTTTTTAAGACGTTTACATAGAAATCAACATTGTGATATAACATGTGAACCTCCCCCCCCCCCTCTCGATTTTTTAGAAGTTGTTAACATGCTAATTGTTTTGGATATCTTATGCAAATAAGGGGGCATGCGTAATCCGGAAAATAATCTTTCGTGCCTTACCCTCGGGTATTCTTGACTTGTTAGCGTGCTAATGCTTTAGTTATCATCCTTTTATTTCATATGGCCCCGTCTATTATAGTGGTATTCTTAGATTGTTATCGTGCTATTGAAAACTATTGGACCCTTTTTTGGAAAAAAAAAAATAAGATATACAGAAACATTGTTATATACATTTTACCCCTCGATTGTTTTAGCAGATGTTAACGTGCTAAATGTTTTTGGTTAGATTATTCAACAAGGGAACATGCGTAACATAGAAAATAATCTTCGTGCCTAGCTTTCGGGTATTCCTGAGTCGTTAGCGTGGCAATGATTTAGTTATCATCCTACCACTTTAAATTGTCCCTATATTATAGTGGTATACTTAGGTTGTTATGGTGCTAATGAAAATGTTGGTCATTTATGACAACATTAGCAAGCTAATGTGTTTGTTAGTTTTTCCAAGAAGATGACATTATTATTAGGGTGTTGGGGGAATAATCGGGTTGGTATACATCTAAACGAACTCTCAAAAAAAAAAAAAACTAACAGTAATTTTTACAGGTGAAATTGGTGAGTATGATGGAGATGTTGAAGTAGGAATGATTTTCAGAAATAGGGAGGAGTTCAAGCAGTATATGGCCGTACACGCTATAAACAATAAGTTTTGTTTTAGGAGTAGAAAATCGGAGCCAGGGTTGATGGTTCTTGAGTGCTGTGGAGAGGGCTGCCCTTGGAGAGTTTATGCAGTGAAGCTGAAGGATACCAAGGTTTTCGAGATAAGGAAAGTCATCACGGAGCACACTTGTTCTGTAGATGAGCGAGGAGGTTATCAAACACAAGCAACAGCTTCTGTTATCGGCGAAATCATGAGAAGCAAGTTTGGCGGTGCTTGTACCGGCCCAAAACCACGAGAGATAAGACAGATGATGCGTGGTGATCATGATGTCAACATATCGTACTGGAAAGCATGGCGTTCAAGGGATGTGGCCATTGACAAGGTCAAGGGGACCGCCAAGTCTTCTTACAACCTGCTCCCAGATTATCTGAAGAGGCTAGTTTCCCCAAATCCACGGACAATTACGAGCCTGTCCACAGACACGATTGATGGAGGTGCTGAACGTTTCAAGTACATGTTTGTGGCTTTTGGGGCATCTGTCAAAGGTTATGAAAATATGCGGAAGGTAATTGTCGTCGACGGTACGCATTTGAAGGGGAAATATGCGGGTTGCTTGCTTACAGCATCCGCACAAGATGGAAATTACCAAATTTTCCCACTAGCTTTTGCAATCGTGGATAGTGAGAATGACTCGTCTTGGGAGTGGTTTTTCCAACAGATGACAACATTTGTTAAAGATGGGGGTGATGTCGTCTTTGTCTCTGATAGGCATGCGTCTATAACAAAGGGCGTTAGCAAGGTAACAAAAATAAATTGCCGGTTTAAAAAACAAATTATCATGTAAATTGCTAAGGAAATATGTGGAGCAGTAACATATTTATGATGATAATGGGTACAGGTGTTTCCAACTGCAGGTCATTGCATTTGTGTTGTTCATCTGAAGAGAAACATAAGATCGAATTTTAGAGCAAAGCATTTGGAGTTTCTCGTTGCAAAAGCAGCACGGACCTACCGGATGCAAGACTTCTACAACGTTTTCAGCGAGATAAAGTCCATGGATGCACGTTGCGCTGAGTATCTCCTAGACATTGGTTTGGAGCATTGGGCGAGAGCCCATTTTCCGGGGAACCGTTACAATATCATGACGAGCAACTTGGCGGAGTCTTGGAATGCTGTCTTGCGTGAAGCACGAGAATTGCCTGTAATACCGTTGATTGACTTCATACGTACCAAGTTGACTGAATGGTTCTCTACTCGTCGAAACGCGGCAAACAAGAATAGAGGCGCGATGACACCGAAGGTTGCGGGTATGCTGACAAGACATTTTGAAATAGGAGGGGGTTACCAGGTTACCCTTATAGCGGAGGATGAGTATGAGGTCCGCAACAAGACCGGTGCTAGCTTTCATGTGAACCTGGCCAACAAAGTTTGTAGCTGCTACGAATTCCAAATGCTTGCTATACCATGTTCTCATGCTGTTGCGGCAGCAATAAAGGGGAAAGTTAGCGTCGAGTCTTTGGTGTTGCCGGCATATACTGTGGACCAGCTGAGGTCTGCGTATTCAGGAAGTGTGCTCCCGGTTCCCGATAATATTGAGATGGCTGATTTGGCTGATGGTTTAGGTAGCATGAAGCTATATCCTCCAACCACCAGAAGGCCACCCGGTAGGCCGAAGAAACAAAGGTTCCTCTCAAGGGGTGAAAAAATAGTGAGTCTCTAAACTGATATTTCTAGAGTTACATTTCGCATGGTATAAAACAATATATCTTTAGTGGTTTAAATTACGATTGGTTTACAGATGAAGCGAATTCGGAGGAGGACTTTGTGTAGCCGTTGTAAGGGGTTGGGACACAACAAGGCAACATGCAAAGAAGCAATATAAGAAGTCGGAAAAGTATGTAGGAGGGAGTTTGGTGCGAAGGGATGCTTGTTCGGAAAGAGGTGGAATCATTTTGGGACTCAGCTCATGATTTAGCTTAAGATTATGAGGATTGAAAAGAAAATCCCATTATGAAGGTCTGTAGGAATTATGATGTATCGCATTGTATTCATAAATAAAAACTTCCTCCGTTTATATTGTTCGATCTACTTTCTTATTTAACACTTTTGTTTCACAGAATAGCTAGTTTAGAAAATGGATATTGTGCAATATGCTAATCTGTTATGGGTCCATGCTAACAGCTAATATAGCAATTCTATTAGATATACGTATTCGGTCGAGAATTATGTAACTTGCTAACATGGAACATAATGATATTGAGGACTGAGAAATAGTGTAAAAAAATCCTTCTGTGGTGGATATTGTTGGACATGATAATATATTATGCTAATCTGTTTTGTGTACATGCTTTGAGCTACTGTAAACATTATAGTTGGACACATGTGTTTGTTGGATGATTGGTAACTTGATAACATGCTACAAACTGAGATTGCAAAACATACCACAAAATGTAAAAATCCTTAAAATGTTGGATATTTGATTTTGATATGCTAATCAATTATGTGTCCGTGATATAAGCGAATTTAACAATAATTTCGTTTTTGATAACATGCTACACAATTAGTGAATATAGTTGGCACAGGTTATTAGTCAGTGATTCGTAGCTTGTTAGCATGCTACAAACAAAGATTACCAAAACAGATCAACAATGAAAAATCCATTGATGATGGATATTGTTTTTGATATGCTAATTTATTATGTGTCTATGAAGCAAGCAAAATTAGCATTGGTTTCTTGGCTGATAAATTGCAAGACTATTAGATCTATTACTGATCAAAGATTGATATATAAACATGCATTAGATTTACTAATTCATACATAAGAGTTGCTTGATAAACTACATGATACTTGGAATTGATCAAAGCTTAATATCGGAGCATACATTTTCCGCTTATAATATACTACAACATCCAGTACGGCTCCCGCTTGCGTACATATCGAGAATGTGCTGACTCTGGTCTAGTTGCTTCGCCAGCAAAACCAACTCAGTTCTAGTTGCAGATACCTCCTCCTTCAAATCACTAAACAACAGCTTCAAATCCTCCACCTCCTCCACAATACGTTCGTCGGTCCATGTAAAAAGGTGATATTTATCCTGAAACCGTGGCTAAGATTTTTTAAACATTTAAAAACAGAGATAAAAGATAAAACAAAATAAGAACAAGAAAAATTACTCCTTCGGAGCTAAGTGGACAACAGTAGAACAGCCTCCCAGGGTTTTTAGCGGTGCCTGATGTTCTGATGACGACCACCTCACCGCATCGACAGTGTCTCGGAATCCCCCTAGTTGTTTCTGCTCCTCGATTACGGCAGCTACTGTTCGCTAGACAATGAAATGTTGAAATGTTAGCAATAATTAACAAACGAACAAATTATACACGGAACTTTGATTACCTGACTGCGAGGACGAGGTGCACTTCGATACTTTCGTCATTGGCTTCAGCTCAGCGGCGGCTAGGGTTGGAGATCTCGAATAGAAAGGGAAGCAATCATTAATAAGGTGTGGAATTAAATGTGTAATTGAAAACGGCGACGTCTTATTAATGTCAACTTGGGCTGGACTTCAGAATGTCAAAAGATGGGCCCAATTTAGTTTATCTTCGTTTCGTGGACGAAAAAAAGTTAGCTGGCTAACAGATGATGATTTATCAAAATCCTTCGGATGTGTAACAACAAAACAGATAACGTGATAATCCTATCCGTTTACAATGGGTAAAGTAAACGGTAACAGATGATGAATTTTCATTAATAAGTTAGCCGGCTAACAGATGATGAATTATCAAATCCTTCGTTGTCTACAATCGTTACATCATGATCTAATTTTGTATGTGTTAACTGGCTAACGTAACGTTTGTCATCTGTTCATTGGGAGTACAGAATCTTAACAAATAGATAATAGATAGCCATAAAAAAGAAAGTATGCAACATCAACGCGAAAGTTATAACATGCTACACCATCAACAAGTACCATAAAAACACACAAACATAGTTGAAATAGGAAAGATAGGGGTGGGACAACATTTCGTCTTCATAGAGGTGATACATTGTCTTCGTACATCATAACAGCAATGCGTTGCACTTCTGTGTCAAGGACTTCTGGAGTGATACATTTGCATACATCGACACCACCAACAGCGTGAGCCTGTATTAGAACCGCAGTGGTGATGCCAGACTCGAAGAGATTCTTGTTCTGAGGCACGGCTCGTGGCCTGTCAAGGGTGAGAGGCTTCATCTCCTTCACATTCATCTGTCTTCCGGCTTGTCTGAGAATGTAGGGAAACATTTGAGTAATGGGTCGCAGATCTGTCGCCACAGTTGTGTCTGTTTTCAGAGAAGTGTTGCAGTCGAGCACAGTAACCTGGGATAGGGAGACGTCAACACACACTCCGACCCAGTGTTGCTTGTCGAAGTTGAAAGGGAAATAGACTCGACTAACTTCAGAGATAGGGAAATCGCCAATCAGAAATGAACACAAAGCTGCTGGAAAACGCACACTGTCTTTCTTAGACGCCTTTGAAAACTTGCTAAACGACTTAGCCAAGAGTGTCACAAACTTGGTGTCAAGGAAAATAGAGTTCTTCGACTGCATGTGATCTGAATTAGCTCCAAACACAGAACGTGTGTGGTGTATAAGCACATCCAACATCTGTGCCAATTAAAAGCAAACAATTACACGCTACGAATGTTAGCAATGGAACAAGGACAATAACATATAGATTGAGATTAGTCATATATACCTTAGGAGTTAAATGAGAAGACCTATCAACAATTGCAGACAACTCGGTAGACTGGAGAGCTGTGCCACCGAAATCTAGAACACTGCAACCATTAAATTAGCAACGATTATGTGATGATTAGCGTTTTATATAAAAAATTAACTGATATAACTTTGATGTTAGCGTGTTAAACAAACGTTGCTTACACTTTAGCTCCGCCGAGTACCTCCAGCAGATTCGAAAATTTGGCGGCGTAGTCAATACTTGGTGTGCTGCAGATCGCATTAATGTATGATTCCCAGGCACGAGTGAGTGTCCCTCTGTCGCACAGATAGTCACCGACAAGGTTTTTCGGCAGGACTCTGGATCTCTTGCTTCTACGGTTAAGTATAGGACCTTCGTCGTCAGCATCACCTTCCGGTAATGACTCCTCGTTGTTGTCTGGTGGTGCAAGATCGTCAGGTACAGCATTTTCGTTGTTGAGTTGCGTGAGGCCAATAGAGAAGGATGGGTCTGGGAAGGACAGGCCGGTTCCAAGCGTTTGCTACGAAATTAAAACAGGACAGACTGTCAGGTAGACAAGAATAAAATTTCGTTCCTTACAGTAAAATAGACAACTAACAAAACCTCATTTGCGTTGTCGGCTTCAGAGGGAGACTCCCTGCTTTTCTCATACGTCTTACTATGAGGAGGAATTGTTGGTTCAACCTATACATGTTCAAGCAAAAACGTATATATAAACGTTATTATTTAGCTACAAAATCCTAGTCTATGTGAACAAATAATAATTAGCAGGATCAACGCACAAACAAAGAACTCTTAATTGCAGTGTGTTCCTATACTCATTGTCTACAAGCGTTAACTATACAATTCAAAAATACGAGTTCTTAATTACATGGTGTTCCTCTGAGCTATGGCGGTTTGACACAGGCTCCTGATAAACCCCTCCCACGTCGGTTCCATGGGATCCGTCCTTAGACATATAGGCTTCATTAGACTCCTGACTCAGTGAGAAAAACAAAAAAAAAAAGGTCTATTCAGATGATGATAAACCAAAAAAAATGATTGCAAAAACGATGAATTATTCGGAAAACTTACGTCAGGTGCATGGGTTGTCTGCTTGTTAGCAAAACGGAGAGCTTCTTCGATTATATCGGACGCGGCATGTGAGGGTGTCTGACCACTTGGACGGGACTCTTTGCCAGTGTTGGCGTGTTCAGCTTCATCAGATTGTCGAACGTGAGTGCGGGTAAATGAATTGTTCATAGAATCCGTGATTTCTTTCAAAGATCTTCTAAGGAGGTCTTCCATCTTTTCCTGAAACTGTTCTTGGGATTTTCGTTGAGACATAGCAAATTCTTTTATTTGATCGCTCATGTGTGATAGGTCTGCAGAGACCTTGTTCGCCACAATAGAAGCGACGTACTCTGCGTCTATGCCTCCTGTTGCAGGTTGTTTCTGACGAAGAGACGCTTCTTTGCAATTCTTGTTGGTTTTGGAAGCTTCATCACGCATCCGGCAAACATCGGCTTTGGTTGCGCCCCCATTGAAATTTGAGTTTGTAAACTCAAATCCTTCACCAACTGCTTTCACGAGGTTGTCAACAAGAACATCTTCCTCGTCGTCAGAACCCACTGCATCCTCCCAGTTGGGTAGTTCTGCACCGTCGGATACGATGGAGACGACTTTAACCTATAAAAATTCAGACACAATAAGTTATTAAAAGAATATGATTTAGCAAGCTATAGAAAATTGTAGACACGCACGTGTTTTTCTTATCCAAGCTAACATCTATAGACATATGTGAGCCAAATAAGCCGTGTGTATTCCTTCCACAACAGTAATTAGAAGTAAAAGGGGCACGATTCAAATAACCGAAAAATACCTTGCAAGCAGAATCGATTGAACGTATATGCACTGTGTTGATGCTTTTCTTGCCTTCCCTATCCACAACTACTGATTCTTCTTCGTCTTCAGAGTCCGCTTCTGAACCGGACGAACCACCTTCTTTTACAACCCCCAAAAGAGACGGAACAGCTTCTATTAGGACAAGCTGGATTGCCATCACAAACCCTTTAAACGCAATCGTATTTTGTGAAAGGGATACTTCATCCCTCTCTTTGATACTGCTCATGAGCAAATCAAAAGATGCGCGTCCCCATGGGTAAGCAAGGAAGTGATCGATATCTCTTATCTTCTCCGCCGCGGCATGTAATATGCGTGGTTTGTGAGACGTAGGCAGGACAACGGCAGACAGCAAGGCTAGCAATGCGTACTTTATCCTCATCTCCCTTTCAGTTACAGTCTTCCCTTTTAACATCGACACAACCGAATTCACAGGGACTTCGGTCAATGTACCAAAAAGCACACCCCAGTAAGGCGTCTCCGACAAGAACTTCTTGCTTCTCTTCTTCGTATTCGGTGGGTATCGACGACAATTGAGACCAGTGACTAGAGCGAATTATCTGATTGAGAATCTATTGGGATTCCCGGCAAATAGAAACCATGCCTCGTGTTTCTTCCGAATCTTCAATAGGCGTGAAAACAAGAATCGACCAACGCGACCAGAGTAAGAAGGTTTCTCGGCTATTTCTATGAGTTTCCCAAAAGAAGATTCCCTAATGAATCTAACTTCTTCTTCATCTAAAGCTTTGAGAATCTTCGAAATACAAGAGGGTTTATGATATGGTGTTACCCTAATTCCCGTCGGTTCCTCCCCCAAGGCAAGCATTCTGTCGGGAAAGTGTGGTGGATTAGGGTCGTCGGCGGTTGTCTCCATTTAGGGAAATCTTTAGCAAAAGAGGAATAAAATAGAAACAGGGGCCGAAGTCTCTGCTTTGTTCTCGACGAAAAGGACGCTTATAAGTACTGCAAAAAGGTGTCTTTACAAAACCTATCAAAAACCGTTTTCTGAAAATTTTAATAAAAATCGTAAACATAAAGAAGTTATGTATGACACTTGTCACGGTTTCATAAAAAGATGAATCACGTGGAAAACAAGAAGGTTGAATTGGCTATCGATACAAACGATGACTTCCTTTAGAATAGGGGTAAAATCGTCAGGACAATGCACACAAAAATCACAAAAGGACAAAAAAGGGTATATCGCTAATATCAACATTTTCCTTGTATATAGGTTGCAATTACTCTTAATATTATTAGATAAATGACTTCCGTTCAGGACTCACATGACAAACTTTTAAATAACTTCAGATCATATATATGTTAAACTATGCATATTTGCACATGTTCACAAGTTTAACAACATACACAAAAACAAAAAATAATACTATCTTCATAACAAACCTTTGACCAAAAAAAATTCGTGAAAAAAAAATAAGAATATACTCAAAAATATTAACGTACAATTACATAACAAAAAATGGATAGATTCATGCGCGTATCACTGACAAACCACTAGTTTATAATCAATATCAAAATACTTTTACATTTCTTATAAAAAAAATAATTAATGTTTCTAATAAATGATTATCATCTAACTTTAAGCTGGAAGAAAAAATGAATATATCAGATGTTAAAATCTTCTTAAAGATCCAAAGTTTTATCTCAGCTAAAAATAACTAAAATACATTATGTATATTAATTCAACCATAAATTATATACAAAAATTTAAAAGTAGAAAAGTTATAGTTTTATTATAAATTGTCAGCCATAAATTAATTCATAATTGAAAACACAGGTCGAAATCTTTGTATTTTCAAATTGAAACATATAAACAAAAAAGTTTGGTGATAAAGTGCGGATCATCAGTCGCCACGATAAGCCATTTAAAAAAATATGCAATTTAAATATATGGTAAGAGAAAATCATTTTAATTTGAAAATCGACAATCCATATCAGAATTGCATTATAGTAATATTTTGAAATTTTTACACTCTTTAAAAAAAAATTGTTTTTGTTTTTGTTATGAAATTTTCAAAAATCATTATATATCTCAAGATAGTGTTTAATAATTTACTTTTTAGTAAATTATTTATTTTATATTAATTATTGATGATGTGATATTTTCTAATGTTTTGACAAAACAATTTGTTGTTTTAGATTATAAGATGCAAATTTATTGGAGGTTCCATATATTGCATGTAGATGTGTTTGTTGTAGTTATCTTCTGCAAAGAGAATATGTTCAATGAGTATGTCGTACATACATAACCATATGTCGAGTATATTTTCATCATGGAATCATTATTCGTGGAATTGTTCATCAATATTAAATAATGATTTGTAACCCAGTATTAGAGAAAACAATAGAGCATGATTGAAGTATACTCAAGTCTATTATAGAATTTTTCCATTTTAGAGGAAAATTAAGTTTTACTTTTAAAATGATCTTAATAATATTTCCTCTGGAATATCTGGTTATTGACGATGTATTTTTATTTTTATTATTAGTGAGATCATTTGTAAAGAAACAATAAATATCTGAACTGGTTTTGCCAAAAATATAGTTTTTTGAATGACTGCATTTGAATGGGGGTTTTGAAGCGCTTGTATCTAAGTATGATGGTTTTTTTTTTAATTGAACTACCCCCAAATTAATATAAGCTTTAAATGAAGAAATTTTGGACTGCACAGAAACGGGAAATCATAAAAACCAATACTCTCATTGTTTCATATTAAATGTCACTTGGTATTTTTCATGGAAATTAAGAAAATTATATAATAGATAAATATGCATTTATTTAATGTGTGATTAATTAATAAAAATGATTAAATAAAAATCTATTGATTATTCAAAATAGTAAAAGATGAATTTAATCAATAAAATTACATTGGGATTGTAAAATGACACTTTTAAAATAAATAAAAATAGAAAGTGACACTTAATATAAAAAAAGAGAGTATTGAATTTCTTTTGATTTTTTTATTAATATAAAAGTGTCTTAAACTTAGAGTATTGAATTTCTTTTGATTTTTTATTAATATAAAAGTGCCTTAAACTTATGGAAAGATTCCGACCAATCTATTGAAAGAAAAGATAACCCATGGATATCTAATAATTTTTTTCTCAGGACATATAAATAGATCAAAAGCAACGACTCATATCAGTATAAATATCTACGAGTAATATAAATTAATTTACATAGGGGTGAGCACTTTGATTATTTTATCGGTTCGGCTTGGGTTCAGTTCAGTTTGGTTAATTCGGCTCTAGATTTTTTCAACTAAATTAAATCATAATTAGTTTTTTTTTCCGATCGGTTTTGGTTCAGTTTATATTTTGTTTGGTTTATATTCGGTTTGATTTGTATTCGGTTTAGTTTGTGTTTCGGTTTGGTTTAATCGGGTTCTTTTAGTTTAGTTATTTTAAGAGAAAACATATTTTAAAACATAAATGTATGGTCATGAAAGACTATGAAAAAATAAAATATCTAAACTAAATCCAGTATAATACTGAAACAAAAACACTAAAAGGAAACATAAAATTTTATAAGCACACAGTTAAATCAAAGTTAACTAAAAATAGAAGATTAAAAAAACATCGTTAATAAAGCCTCCTAGAAATAAATTATGTAAATTAAATCCAATATAAAATTAAAATAAAACTCTTAAAAAATAAAAAAAAAGTTAGAAGAACACAATCAAACCAAAGTTAAGTAAAAAATTGCAATAAAAAAAACTCAACATCCTTAATAAATTTAATGGTGACTTAAGTCTTAAGATTTTAGTTTATTGTATATTGTTTGTATGTTTAATTCAAATAATAACAAAAACACATGAGTATTTCGGTTTGATTTGCTTGAATTGGTTTGGTTGAGATCAGTTTCAATTCGATTGGTTCAGGTTGTAAAAATCTTAAACCAAACTATTTGATAGTTAACTTTGGTTTGGTTTTGATCAGTTTTTGGTTCGACCGGATTCGGTTGGTTTTTTTTTTTGCCCACCATTAGTTTTACACATCAGATAGATCAAACTCGAAAAAGGATTACATTCCAAAATAGGATTTTGTGCAAGAAGATCCCGGACCATAATATTTAGTTGGATTTAACAGTTAGACTAAGAAATGAATAGATTCAGATATTTTTTTAAATAGATTTTTGGGAATGATTCCTTTTTAATAATATAGATGTGATGTAATTGCGGACAAAAAAAAGATGTGATGTAATTGTTCTTTTCATTACAAATATGTATATAAATAATTGAGAAATATATTCTTTCCATCTTTGATCAAGAAAATATCTATCTGACTTAATTTCTATGTTATGCCTGTTTGAGGTACTATATATAATGAAAAAAACTAATGAAAATTCATCAGAAAAAAAAACAGAAACACTAAGAAAATACTACCATCACCATGAAGACTTTAATCGCGTTTGTTTTCACTATTTTTTTCATCATATCTTGTGCAAATTGTATTACTCCAATTCCCAGTACTTCAGGTAAAATATACCCCCTATTTAATTACAGAAATGACAACTAATATACATTCTGGCAACAATTGTTTTGAAATAGGTTATAAAATAAAGGAGGATACGGAATATTGTCGATACCCAGAGCCGTGTGATTATAAAGGAGAAGAAGGCTGCTTTGAGATTTGTAATATATGGGGTTATTCTTCGGGTCACTGTAGGCCTAAAAACAGATGTTGCTGTGTATGATAAATATGAAATCAAGATGAAATCATATGAAATAAAACTTTATGAATTTGCAATTAATTGGATTAAATTTGAAAAAAATGAATATGAAAGTATAAATTAAATAGGGAGTTTGTCAAAAAATGCTTTTCACCTGCAATACTTATTCTATTTCAATGCTATTACACGAAATTAATGAAAAAAATAAGGTTGAAATAAAAAACTTAATGAAAAATCAGGGATGCAAAATAATAGTTACTTGAAAGGTTTTATAATTTAAATAAAATCCCCTCAGTCCAGTGGTTTGAAAACGGATTCATTAATATTTCTACCATGGCAAATGTATGAGAATTAGAGAAGATTGAGAAGAATCTTTGGTATTTAACAATACTGCATAATAGTGCCTATATATATGGATTTTTAGAATTTTATTAACTAATATGAAAGACTATTATACACCATATCGGTTCAGCTTATATGTCAAACGTCAAAATATATAATGAAAGTATAGAATACATCAACTATGTCCCAGACCCGCGTGGATTATACCCCTAGTTTAAACAATACTCGAATTATTACCCAACCGAATATTCAAATGTCCAAGCCTAATTGATGAGCAGGTGAGAACTTTATGTGCTGTAAAGAAGAGCCTTATTAATCAAAATGTTTGTGCTTTAGCCCTTCAAAAACTATATCTATGCTATTAAAACATAAATATTCATGTATTTTTTCTTTAATGAAAATATTAACTTTTCCAAAAATACTCCTAAATTTACATGAGAAATTTATTTTTCATTAATTGCAATTTTATCTTTTAATTTTTGGGGTTAAAACTATACATACCAATTAATTTATCTCACTGCACGTATGACCCATTAAGAAAGTTCATTACAACAATCATAAATTTAATCTTGATAATAAGTTTAAAAGATTGTATGTTTATAAACAAAAGAATAAATGATCTACATTAATATCCCTTATCCTCCTATACATTAAAAGAGAAGTCACTTGGACATGTGTCGCTCACACAGGCCTTCTCAGAAAAATTCTGACAATCTGATTGGTTGATTTTTTTCAATTTTCTTTGGTATTTTTTTAATTTTCGCCGTGCAAATGGTTTAACAATCGTATCTCATATATTCGTTTACCTTAATTACTTGCCTTATATAATATTCGGGAATATTAATTAGAGAGGTAACATTAATTTTGCGAATCTTTTATAATATTCGTTAAATTGTATCTCAAATATTTGGTTACGTTAATTAGAGACCTAACTTTATATTCGATAACTTGTGAAACAAGCTGGAAATTAAATGCCAAAGATGTCAATCTCATACCATTAGGAAAGTAATTCAGTATATATTAACGATGTCAAAGGAATCTATTCAATGGTCTCCACCTAAAGGGCGTCCTCTGGAAGCATCCGGGAAAACAAGATTCATCCGTCGTCTTCCGCCTCTCGAACGGCGGGGAGGTCTCCTCCGACGGGAACTGCCTCTTCACCGCGTCGCAGAAGGCGATGGAGGCGCGTGGGGTCGACGCGCGGGAGTTGAGATCGAGGACGGTGAGGAGGTTTCTCGAGGATTACGGATCTTTGGGAGAGGAGGAGAAGGAGGGTGTTAAGGAGGCGGTTAGGCATATGTACTCGCCGGATCTGAAGAGAGGGTGGGGGATTCATATCGTTCAGGAGGAGAAGTTGTTGGCTAAGAAGGTGGAGCGTGAGAGTCTTGATAACGCTATTGATGAGCTTATGCAAATTGGGATGCAAAGGTTCGTCCTTTTTTTTTTGTTTCAGAACAGAATCTGGTGGTCTCTGTTTTCGGAAGCTGATGTTTATGTTATTGCAGAGAAATAGCTGCGGAGTCGATTTATAGAGAGAGGTGTGTTCCGGTGAACGATGGGTTTAGTTGGGCGAAGTACATGTCGATTTCAGGGTCGTTAGAAGATGAGTATGATATTATTAGCTTGCAGTATACGGAAGATGGTTTGTTATCTGTTGATGAGAATAGACAAGGGCATGCGGCTGCTTTTGGGGATGATATTGCGATTGAGTGTCTTGCTACTGAGTTTAAACGAGAGATCTATGTGGTGAGTATTGGTCTTATTTTGTGTGTTTTAAAATTACATTGAGAACTAAAGTTGTGTATTGTCATCATCATAGGTGCAAGCGCATGGGTCTGATGGGATGGTGGAGGAAGAGAATTGTGTGTTCTTTCTTCCACATAAGCCGAGAAGTGAGGTTGTTGAATCTCCAGTGTTTCTATTCATGAAAGGCACAGGGTGGTGTGGTGGTGGAGCAGATCATTATGAGCCATTGATAGTGAGTCCGTCTCAGATGATATCTCAAGAGAAAGTCGCCTTCGTTCTGTGATTTTTTTTGAGCTCTGCTTCTTACCTTACCATAGTTTTGGAGGTTTTTTTGGGTTAGTTTCGTTGAGTGTTTGTAGAAGAGTTATCATTGTTATAGAGAGACTTGAGTTTTGTGCAGGTTATTGGCCTGCGAGTTACAACAACCATTTTGTATTAGTCTTTTTGATTGTGTTGTTTCGTTACCGAGGGGAAAGAAAACTTCACAAGTATTCATTCCTAAAGAAAGCAAATTTTGTTTTTGACTTCTTTGAGAGCAAAGTCTTCAGCTTTTTTAACTGTATTTTAGGCGTACCTAACCACATGAGTGTTGATAATTGTCACGTGAACAAACTCGAGTCCACGATAGAGAGAAAGAAAGCATCTTTCTAAGAAATGTATATTCGGACATTTCTTGATCTAGAAAACAAACAAAAATTATTAAAAAAGGGAAGAAGACAGCAAAAAAGGCTACTTCTTATGGGGTTTGGTTGAATCCTCCTATACATTAAAAGAGAAGTTACTTGGATACATGTCACTCATACAGGCCTTCTCAGAGGAATTCTCTTAATCTTATTGTTGATTTTTTTAGAATTTCTTTTTGATTTATTTTTATCATCGACAACCTAATAGGAAAGCAACACTAATTACTAACCTCATTAAATATTACTTGCACAAGAATATTAATTAATACATGTATTAATAAGTTTCCTTATTACAAATACGGTAAACCATTTACTCTTGATATCATATTGATTACATTATTTAATGACATTTAACAATTTGTATCTAATTAGGAAACTTATTTTTATTAACTTACCTTACTAATATTGATTACTTGCGCAAGTTAAAATCATATCATATGCATATCATTTTATTAGCTTATCATGCAAGCTAAATCATTGAGAAACATCCATCAATTTCCTATAAATTCATATATGTAAACTATATATTTCTTTTTTTTGTTATCCTTTTTTTGGTCATCATAAACTATATAGTTCTATGTCAATTATAATATAACTTTATAAAATTTATCACATAATAAATTATGTATATAATTCAGAGTTAGAATATGATATGTGTAACATTTTTGTATATATTTCTAATACTAATGTTAGAATTAAATCGGTTATATACAAATTTCTATAATAAATATAAGTGATAAAACATAATTATTATATATTTCTATAGATTTACAATATATCAAAATCAAAACTATTTATTATTCTTTAATTTTATAACCATATTATGGTATTAGGAAAAATATACCTTGTTGGTAAAGGCTTTTAATTAGTTAATTCGTTTATTAATAACTTGCCTTAGTTTATTATCAATTACTTGCGCAAGTTGATACGATGATTAACTTATTTTGCCATCAGTTACTTGTCTTAAATGGTTTTATACATTTTATCAACTTTGTACTCAAATATGATTTTATACAATTTATCATGTTATAAAATGTATATCCTATAAATTCATATATGTAAACTATATATTTCTTTTTTGTCATCTTTTTTTGTCATCATAAACTATATAGTTCTATGTCAATTATAATATAACTTTATACAATTTATCACATAATAAATTATGTATATAATTCAGAGTTA
>CAKOAT010829598.1:160728-165696 GCA_932364175.1 Eruca vesicaria subsp. sativa | reverse complement strand
GATACTTTTCGTAACTGTTCACAAAAAGAGATGGACACTGTTACCCCTACGTTACGCTATGATGTTAAAGATTCTGAAAAGATAACGAAATCTTTATAAAGATTTCGAAAGATACGGATATCTTCTAGTGTCAGATGGAGATTTCGTTTGAGAGAGAGAGCTTTATTTTGAAATTTGAAATCGTCTGAGTATTGAAATTGTTTGAGGAGAGGTCATTTTATTTCTGAGAATCCATTTTCTTTCCAGATTAAGAGGATCAACAGTGTCGAAAAACGGAAAAAATGGAAATGAGAAATTGTTCTCAAGGGGAGGCGCCGGAGAGAGTACCGGAAAGGATGTTTGCTGTTGGCGACGAACCCGTGGGTGTCAGAGTAACGCCGTATCACAAACCATTTGCGATTCGCGATATTATTCGGTCACTGGATGAAGATGAAGTTCAAGTTCTGCGTAGTTCCCCTTTCGGCAAACTTGTTGAAATTGCAGAAAAACCAACATTTTCGGGTAGATTTGGTAGATATATTATCTCCAGGCAATTGAAGGTGAAGAAGAAATATGAAGCGTGGTTCTTGTTTGCAGGAAAACCAATTCGGTTTTCACTGAGGGAATTTGCCATAGTAACCGGCCTTAACTGTGACAAATTTCCTCCGCGTCGAAAAAGTAAAGCAAAGAGAGCAGTAGAGGAGAGGCCATACTGGGCGGAGCTTTTCGGAACTTTGAAGGAGGTCCCCGTCACGTCAGTGTTAAGGATGCTGAGAAATAGGAGCGTAACTGATAAACAAACTCGTATAAAATATGCGTTTCTTGCTCTACTCTCGGCAGTAGTTCTTCCCACAACGCATACACCTCGGATTTCTCATGATTATGCGGAGAAGATTAAAGATTTGGAAGCGTTCTTGGCATACCCATGGGGTCGTGTCTCCTTTGAGTTGCTTATCACCAGTATCAAAGAGAGAAACGAAGTATCTCTATCCCAAAACACTATCGCTCTAAAGGGATTTGTCCTTGCATTACAGCTTGTAATGATTGAAGCTGTGCCTGCTATTACAGAAGGTGTTCGTGAAGGAGGTTCGTCAGGATCAGATAACGAATATAGTGATGAGGAAGAATATGGCGATGATGACAGAAGTGGGAAACGAAGTATATGTCCAGGCCATGCTCGTGAAACGGACGTTGCTGGAAAGGTAATTAGTTGGTCGGAAGTGACAATGGAGAAAGTTTAGTATCGATTTATTACAATGGTTTAGATTTATCATAATTTGTATATTTAACTTATGCAGGCTTCAGTATGTTCAATTATCTCACTTCCGCATACAGATTTTGTTAGTGAAGCACAATTAGGTTGGTCCGATGAAGAAGACGATGTTGGTGTACACAATCTTATGAAGTTAATTGAAGATGGGTATACCTTCAATCCTTCAATTTTTACCGGTGGGGTTTCAAAAGACGACGTTCAGAGGATGAGGGAAGACACAAGAAACGAAGCAGAAGTGCGTAAGGGAAAGAAAACAAAATCACGGAATCCGACTTCTGATTTTGATGATGTAGAATCCATTGCAACTGTCGTGAAAGCTCGTTTAGAACCTGATTTAAAGCGATTATCAGAAGAGGTTAACCGAGTATCCGAAAATATTTTTACAATGGCAACAGATATGAAGATATTTAGAGCAGCCTTTTCGACTATGGAAACGAGTATTGTGAAGTGTGTACAAACGATGTTGAAGAACTTCGAGTTGCAGATACTAAATTCGAAAGCAAAACCTGGCGCTGACAGGAGAGACGAAGATGGCCCCGTGACTTTCACAACACATTTCGGTGATCACAATGAAGCACGTGTTACCCCTCAAAATGATGTAAGTTTATATATCTGTCTAATAACTGGAATACTTGTAATCTTATTTCTCAATTACATGCAGCTTAATTTGGAGTTGGAACAGGTATTACAAGGACACACCCGCGGAGAAAACTCAAAAGTTGGCCAACCCTCATCACCAACAAATGGTGGACTCGCTGCTGATCAGATCATTGACAGTGCGACGCGTTTTGCTGACAATATGGTAACATGGCCTTGACTATAAAAATGCGCACCTTTAATGATCTTCTTGATTTGTATTTATCCCGATGTTTAGCTAATGTAATTTGTAGCTGTTTGAAAGTTTAGTTAGCCGGCCACATAATGTAACTGTCATGGTTGCTTACATGATTTTGTACATACGATTTAGGCATCCCCAATTGAGGTTATCCGTAGGGTCAATCCTGATCGTCCTCAAGTAGTGGGTAATGAGGCGGGAACCTCTAACATTGCTACTGCTGATGGACCAACAACGGTATGATGTTAGTGTCAATCTTCTTCATCTCCACTTTATATGTGTTTTCAAACTATGTTAATAAGTCTTCATATGCAGACTATGGAACCTGCGGTTATTTGCGAGGACCCACTCTTTTCTCTAGGCTTAACTCAGGAACGCTTGAAGAACAACACCATGGATACAGAAGTGGTGAACAAAGATGAAGATGATGTTGCTGTGGACAACCATCTGGACGTTACAGGCGACGAGGAAGATGGCCTGCGCAACCAATTCAGAAAAAGCAAGCGACAGAAGGTTGTTCGTAAAGGTTTAATGGATGACTATGAATGTGATAAGAAATTCTTGACTCGAGCTTGGGATGCACACTTGGCTCGTACTAGGAGTGTTGATGACAGTGAGGATAACCAGAAATACATGAAGCTTACGCAGATGTTTAAAACCCCATTGTAAGTTTTGTTGACAACAACTAGGATTAACCATGTCCACTAAATTAAATGTTGTGGAGATAAACCATTACTCCCTCAGTGACAGTTCTATTGTTCTTTTTTTTTTTAGTTCTGTCAGTGTGAACGGTGTTAAGATTGATAGCAAAGATATTGCTGCACTGGTAGATATGTCATCTCATGTACCAGCTAAGGTTAGACTCGTTTACGTCGCAGAATGGGTTTAGGGTATTTACAATTATATAATTTCTAATTCAAAAATCTGGTTTATTCTTTTTAGGTTGTTGATGTCCTCATCCACCATTTGCGGTCTCTATATGAATCAGCGTCTGATCATATACCAACTAATCCGGCTGTTTTCTTCGACACCAAGTTTGTATCGCAGTTGTCAAAGCTTTATGCTAGGTATTCCAAAACCGAAAAGAAGGAGCTGTTTAAGTTTCCTTCCAGCTTGTTGGATACGTTCAAATCAGGTTGTCCCAACATTGATTTCGCATCCAAGTTTTACTTTCCTTTTAACTTTGATAAGACTCATTGGGTGGGTCTCTGCATCGATGCGAGTAACTGCCATCTTCAAGTTCTCGATTGCAACGTCTCGAAGCGGACAGATTCGACAATGTTTAAAGAATTGGGACCATTTGCTGAAATGTTTCCTCAGTTACTAAGGATTAGTGGGAAACATATTGGCGTGAGGGAGTTGAAGGCTTTTTCGATTGATAGACCACGCATTGTTCCGCAAATACCTATACCGTACTACTCGGCGGTAAGTACGGTTCTATTAATGGAAGCACATGCATTTGGTGGATTGGAAATATGTAAATGCATAACCTCTAACGTTGTTCACTGCGAGGTTGAGAAAGTTGCGGTGCGCATTGTTGATCAATACCATGGCATCGAGTAAACTGTATTTCTCTGCATGTCGGATGGATGAACCCTTGTCTTCGCTTGTTGTTTTCAGATAATTGTTAACAATTTGGATTATTACCGTTATGTTATTTGGAAGATGAGATGATAAGTTTTTATTATTAGTCGGTTAAGTCATTTGAGTTACATGGTTACTTTTAAGGTTAGTCTCGCATCAAGTTTTTCGTCTAAGTTGTAGACAAATATATTGGTTTGTCTTATTAACTTTATCTTAGCCCAATTTGCGGTTGTTTGTTTGTGGGCCTAAACTTTTACCAAGATTATTTACAAAACGTAGTCGTTTTATAACTCACCAACCATCTCCTTCAATGATTGAGCCCTTGGTATTCATCACAGCAAAACTCGCCATTCTGATTTCAATATCGAAATCTACTCTTCATTCTCAAACATGAGTGACTGTGGAAAGGGAGCCTGTTCCTCCAAATCTGGTATCTAAATTCAAACCTTATCCATTAACAGTATTTCTACCCTGGAATGACCCCTCTTTTGTAGGTAGTGGAAGTTGGGTTCGTCGTCGTGGTCGTCGAGCACGCGGTTTTCCAAAGTATTGTCAATGTGGCGAGGAAGTTGTGATAAAGACATCGCGGACGGTCAAGAACCCTGGTCGCCTCTTCCACTGCTGTCCATATGGATCTGAAGAAGTAAGTCAGTCCTTTATAAATGGACAGTCTAAGACTTCTTGATTCTTTCCATATATAACCCTTTGCCCTTGTAATTCCCAGGACAAGTCTCATCTTTTCAGCTGGACCGATGAATGTATGGTGGAAGAGATAGAAGATTTAAAGTCTACGGTTACTGATGTCAAAGCCGAAATTTCGGAAATCAAATCTGAATTTCTAAGTTTGGAGAAGCAACTACAACGTCCCCATGAAATGATTCAATCCGACATTGATAGCAAATGTTGCTGTCTTGTTATGTAAAATTGTTATTTCACTGCAACTTTTATGATGTAGTAATACTTATGACTTTTATGGTTTAGGTTATGTAAGGCTTGTGGCCGGATATTATGCTCCAACTTAATCGGATTATGTTGTTATGCTTATAATTTAGCCGGTTAAAGTGTTTTGTATCCTTTATCGTATATTGTTTACTGGAAAGGGTGTTCACTGATTCTTTTGTGGTTAAACATGAACTATTTCAGGTCTGTGTTTAGGGTCTACGGTTTACTGCGTAGGGTTTACGGCAGCGGTTAGGGTTTACGGTTTACGGTTTACGGTTTATGGTTTACGGATTACGGCTTCGGGTCTACGGTTTACTGCTTAGGGTTTACGGCTTCAATTTAATTTAGGGTTTAG
>CAKOAT010829598.1:153228-158228 GCA_932364175.1 Eruca vesicaria subsp. sativa | reverse complement strand
TTTCCACGGATGAACTCAATCAACCGTATGATTGGTAATTCCCGTGCTTCACGTAAAACTCCATTCCACGATTCCGCAAGATTGCTAGTCATCACGTTATACCTTTCCCCTGGAAATGAGATCTGGCCCAATGGTGAAGTCCAATTTCCAGTAGATATGCCGCACAATTTCGATCAATACTCTTTATCTGGTTGAATGTTTCGTTAAATTCATCTACTCTGTAGCATCTTGCAGCTTTGGAAACTAGATACTCTAGCTGCCGCCCCTTAAAGTTGGACCTGATGTTCCTTTTGAGATGTACAACACAAATGCAATGTCCGGCAGAAGGAAAAACCTGCCATATGACATGGTCATGTGTTATGTAATATGTCAATTACTCAAGCATCTGTTATGAACAACTTTTAGTCAATAACATATCTAGTAAATTAAACGAATGAAGGTGACTCTTACATTGCTAACTCCTTTGAAGATTGAAGGGTGCCTATCAGATACGAAAACCAACTCTTCCGTATTTGTCACAAATTTTGCAAGCTGTTTAAAGAACCACTCCCACGACAAGTCATTCTCCCCATCAACTATTGCAAAAGCCAGCGGGAATATCTGGTAATTGCCATCTTGAGCAGATGCGGTAAGTAGACATCCACCGTACTTACCTTTCAAGTGTGTCCCATCCACAACAACCACTTTTCTCATGTACTCGTACCCTTTCATTGAGGCCTCGAATGCGATAAATAAATATTTGAACCTGTGGGCCCCCTGTTCGTGGGGGACAGTCAGTAGTTCTACCACCGTACCAGGGTTGGCAGTGACAAGCTTGTTAAGGTAGTCCGGTAACTTTGCGTAACCTGTCACATCGGCTTCATTCGTGTTATCCAGCGCTACATCTCGCGACCTCCAGGCCTTCCAGTATGATATATTTACATCTAAATCTCCCCTCATCATTTGTCTAATATCGCGAGGATTAGGACCTGACCCGGAAGTTCCATACTTGTTTCTCAAAATCTCACCTATAACAGCCGTTGTTGCTTGTGATTGGTATCCGCCACGTTCATCTATTGAGCATAGATGTTCTGGAACAACCTTACGAATTTCGAACACCTCAGCCTCCTTCAAGCGGACAGCATAAACTCGCCATGGGCATGTACGGCTACTACATTCTAGTGCCATCAACCCCGGTTCTGACTTTGCGCACCTAAACCGGAACTTCCTTGTGATTGCATAAACTGCCATATGTTGTCTGAATGCTTCTCTTGTGCTGAATAGCATCCCCACTGTGATGTCATCCTCATTCTTCCCTATGTCATCTACACATATAATATATTAGTTAGATATATTACATAAACCAATTGAATGCAGTTAACAATAGTTACTGATAAGGTAACGAGGGACATATTCATTGTTACGTAATCTTATTTATCCGTGCTTATTTATATATATTACGAAACAACCTTCTATTGCAACATTATGATCCATTGGAGATAAAGCTATTCTAACGTGCTTATTTATATATATTACGAAACAACCTTCTATTGCAACATTAGGATCGATTGTAGATAAAGCTATTCTAACGTTATATGTCGACGGCTTTCCATCATTTATACATTAGAAGAAAGCATGTAACGAAATCAAAATATGCAGAATACATAAAACTTCGGGTTTATATATCACATTGAACATTGCAACCTCTTACATAAGAGACGTTAACTATCACCATAAAGGAAAAAACCATCCCCTAGCCGGTTAACATGAGTACAATACCAAGACCTACGATAAATAACTGGCTACAAGATAGTTTGACCCCTTCATCAGACTGAAAATACCTGCAACATACAGGTCCAACCTATTCCGCAAGCACACTAAACACTACAACATCCAAAAAACTTCCCACGATGCCGTTTTTACATGCCAAATATATATACTAGAACGTTAAACTTCCTAGACTTGTTTCTCAAAATATTAGTCAGAACCAACCATCTGTGCCGCTTTCCTCTGATGAGCTATCATTCAAAGCTTTGAGTTTCTTCCCACCTACATTGACGTTCCGAGAGGGTCCAGCCTGAGTGTGGTTAAATAGTGGTGGAATATTCTGTGGGGGTCCCATTATTTCCACGGTCGATGGGAGCAGGGGTAGTTCCACTACACTAGTACCAGCGTTATTCATCATTACAGCAACAGACCCTATATAGTAAACAATATGAAAGAAAATCAGTTAACAATATTTCTTTGACAAAGAATTGTTTTAACAAGTGAAGACATACCTCCATGTTCCTTGTCCGTCGAGTTGTGCACATTCCCAACATCAACCGGCAAAGGACTAATGCGGCAACCCATAAGGTTGACCTGATTTCCTATTACATTCCCAAACACTTGTACGCCGTTGTTTGTTGATCCAGTTGACGAATCCCCCTTCTCTCCACCATCTGTCCTTTTTTCCACCACAACATTTGCAACGTTCCTCTCCAAATCAGTGTCGTTCCCAACGTTCCTCTCCATATCAGTGTCGTTCCCAACAGTAACCGGGACAATGCCGCCTATATTTTCCTCCTCAGGCTCCATATTTTGATGAATGTTCAACCCAACATCAATCTGGCTTCCTGCTGCAATAACTTCATCCCAGAACGTCATGTTATTAACCAAAGAAGCTTGGTTAACTCCGGTGTTGTTGTGGGCGTGATAGTTTAGCATGTCCATCCCCACTTCCCATAAAATGGAAGGCGCATGCTCTTGACCGTTGTTCTTAGACATCAGGTTACCGCCTTCGGTATTCGTACCTAAACAAACCCAACATTTATGTTACCGTATAAGCTCAATAATTTTTTCTTTGGTTATACCAAGCAAATGAGTGTTACCTCTAACTCCTTCACTGGTTTCTCCCGGTTCATAATTCCCAGTCATGGCGTCAACCATGTTTTCATCATCATCTTCGACAACTATAACCTCATTGACCCCTACGGTGTTGGTTTGAATGTTGGGTTGACTCTGGTCCGCAAATGCCATCTCGCAGGTCACACGGTGGAAGAGCATTAACGATTGCTCGCTAAATAACGCGTTCATAACCTTCTCTGTTTCCTTTTCTCTATCCCCGTACACAAGCCCTACAAAGAATGATGTCGACATTTTAGAAATTAATAAAGGTTTAACCAAAGATTTTAACACTATTTCTTACAATAAATAGTAAAGATCTAGGGTTTTACTTACTTTCGTATTCAGCTCTATCTTCCTGAGATTGGGTGTTGTCTACAACATAAGTGGTAGAGCCAATTGTAAAACTTTTCCTCATGAGAAACTCATACTCAGCGACCCTCTTAGGACCAACCGTGACAAGTAAAGCGAGATCTGAGATACTTGTTCTCACGTTAAGCAAGACACATAGATCTTCCGTGCGTGTTATTGTTGTTGGTGGGGTTTTAAAACCGATTGATGATAACATCCAACTTGGGAGACGGAAGCTTAGAACCATTGGAGTTGTCTCGCGAATAGAATACCGCGTCCTAACCATATCGTCTATGGACTCCAACGTTTCATCATCCTCGATCATCACCCTTGTTCCTACCTCACCAACATCAGGGTGAAAATGCCACTCATCCAGAGGTGTCTTCTTCCATTCTCCTCTCCAAAGCTTGACACAAATGGGCATCTAAAAAATAAATCAAGTTTAAACATATTAGCTTCTGCCATTATACTGACGTGGTTCATCAACCCTCGTAAGTTTATCAAAAAACATTAGGGTTTCCAGCAATAAATGAACTATTTGAAACTAAGAATGAAATCATTTGTATAATATGATTGTAATACAACTTTAAACGATTTCGAAAGCTACGTAGTTGGTTCATCATTTAATGAATACGACATAAGAGAAATATATAGAGACAAATAAATACAGGTACGGTATTTAATCAAGTCTCCAACTACCTTTCCAACTCAGCAGAAAGCTCCCGAAAAGGAGTGAACAAGGTTGACAATTTTTTGCTATTTTTGGCAAATGACCCAAGGTCTGAGGAACCGGATCTGCTGAAGCTTTTGAGGTTACAGGGTTTTATAGAGAGATGAAGTAAAGAAGACGAACAATCGGCTGTGTATACGGTGCTCGTGTATGTATAGATTGGAGATTTGGGTGGGATACGAGATCCAGGCGCCGTTCGTGTCAGAAAATAGACGGTCCGGATTAACTCTTGTGTGATACACAATCTAGTAGCCACCTCGGTAAGTTAAAAGATCTGCAGAATATATTTACAAAATCTTTTATAATATCTCAGAGGATCACGTTAGCTTATTACGTCAGCTCACCTAAGCATCGCTGGAGGTCTTTACGGTAATTACACAACACTATTGGGCCCCTATTATATCTGTTATGGTAGATCCCTAATTTCAACTACATGAAGGTATATTGGGCTCATTCACTCAAATCAAAACTATTTATTATTCTTTAATTTTATAACCATATTATGGTATTAGGAAAGATATACCTTGTTGGTAAAAGCTTTAAATTAGTTAATTCGTTTATTAATAACTTGCTTTATTTTATTATCAATTACTTGCGCAAGTTGATACGATGATTATCTTATTTTGCCATCAGTTACTTGTCTTAAATGGTTTTACACATTTTATCAACTTTGTACTCAAATATGATTTTATACAATTTATCATATTATAAAATGTATATCCTATAAATTCATATATGTAAACTATATATTTATTTTTTGTCATCTTTTTTTTGTCATCATAAACTATATAGTTCTATGTCAATTATAATATAACTTTATACAATTTATCACATATAAATTATGTATATAATTCAGAATTAGAATATGATATGTGTAACATTTTTGTATATATTTCTAATACTAATGTTAGAATTAAATCGGTTAAATACAAATTTCTATATTAAATATAAGTGATAAAACATAATTATTATATATTTCAATAGATTTAAAATATATCAAAATCAAAACTATTTATTATTCTTTAATTTTATAACCATATTATGGTATTAGGAAAGA
>CAKOAT010829598.1:68996-152314 GCA_932364175.1 Eruca vesicaria subsp. sativa | reverse complement strand
TTTGTTTCAGTTTAATATTGAATTTAGTTCACATATTTTTTGTGTATATATTTTAAAACATAATTTTTCTTTTAAAAAATTAAGCGACAAAGAGCCTAATTAAACCGATCCAAAAACAAACCGAACTGAATATAAATTGAACTGGACATAAACCACACCGAACCAGACTAAATAAGGTTTATTTCAGTTGAAAAAAAAATATTAAAACCGAACTAAACAAACCAAACCGAAAATGTAACGATTTGCCCACCTCTACTGCATCCTAGAGATTTGCGCAAATCTTGTCTCAGCATTGAAACTCTCACTTGTTCCGCTAAGTCCCACATTTGAACTCAATAGATACTTCTGTCTCAACATTATACTATATTTTTATACCCGCACAGGGTGCGGGTGGGTCACCTAGTATATATTAAAGAGAAGCATTGTAATAAATGCATTCACATTATAACGGACACGTGTCAGGTTTACAATGATTTGATACTAGATATGCTAATGTGTTTACACTATATTTATAAATGTGTTCACACTATTTACTTTACGTTTATTAATATAAAACTCACACGCATCGTTCCTATAAAACTCTAAACTTTTCGGTTCTAATAGAAATAGATAACGAATCAAAAGCCAAACTATATATATATATATATATATATATATATATATATATATATATATATATATATATATATTATTTTTATTGTTTACGGATAAAGTTGGTTAAAATATTCATAAATTTTAATTCAATTTCTTATCCGTTTTAATTTGAACCAAAAAATCTGGATATTGAAAACTCTACGAAGCAAACCAAATACTAAAATACAATATCCAAAAAACAAATCACAAATACCAATAATTTTAGGAACAAATATCTAATTTGATCCATTATATGCATATATATACATATATGTAAAGAATTAATAGACTCAATTCTCTTTTAATGTTAGTTACGGTATATTTATATATTTATCAACCATCTTTATATATTTTTGACATACACATACATGTAAGAGTGGGCACAAATCGGATATCCGTGGTTTTGGAGGCATTCGTCTAAATAATCAATTATCCAATTCGATTTAATTCGTAGTCATCCATATATACAGTGTCCCAGAAAAATTATATTTTAACTGGCTTCGATCCGTAAAAATAAATAAATAAATTTTAAAATAACTAAAAAATTGAAAATAATAAAATTTGGTGAAAAAAACTTATTTACTTTTTTGAATACTAATACCTAATTTAATAAATTTAGTAAATAGAAATATTGTAAAACTTATATAGAATATATTATTTATATTACTTATATATATACTTCATTACATATAAGTATATATATAAGCGTATAACGGATCATATCGAATATCCATTTTTCAAAATATTAATATTTGTGATTTTTTAGGGATATTGTATGTTTGTATTTGATTTTTTCGTAGAGTTATAGATGTCTAGATTTTTTTGTTAGAATCGAAAAGGATGATGAGTAAAATCAAAATTTATGGATATTTTGTCCAATTCTACATACATGTTCACATTCATGTGAACACACACACATACATACATATATACATACATATATATATAAATATATATATTCACTACAAGTGAGGATCCTAATTCTTTTGGAAGCTAAAATATTATTTTTATGTTTCCATTCACCGTCGACCAAATCGTAATGAAATAATTTTTTTAATATATTTTCCTTTTTTTCTTAAATTATTATCTAGATTTGCTTTATTTTATTTTTCATGCCTTTGAAAATTATAATACGAAACCATTGGTTTGACATCAGTACTCTTTAAAATTCATAGGACATGAAACAAAAAAGAAAAATATATTTTTTGGTTATCATTAAAAAATTTAAAAACCTCATGTACTTTAACCGAATAAAATAATAAATATTGATTAGTAATAGTAATTATATTTTAATAGATTAAAAACCAAAATAAAACTAACCTAAAACCGAACCGATATCCAGATTAAACTTATGTTACATGGAAACGGAGGTGAGTACGCGGAAGCGGTAGAAAACGCGGAAACGCAATTTTAAAAATATTTAGGAAACAGATACGTGTTGGAAAGTTATATATATACATACCAAATTTCATCTAATGAATAAAATATTAAAATAGTAAAATCCAACACATAATTCATATATTATAACTCAAATTAAAAATATGTAGAGTTACAAAGAACAAATATAATATAAAATGTGTAAGTTATATCAATTATTGCTTTGAAGCTGATAAAATATAGTACAAGAGTTAATTATTTCATACACACCAACTGATAATATAAACAACTTGAGGCAAAACGAATAAGTGAAAAAAGCATATTACAATTATATTATTATTCAGAAACTTAGAATTGGAATAGATTTACGTTTTCAAAGTTCAGGTCTATTGTTATTTATGAATTAATATTTCATAAACAAAGTGAGTTAAATTGGGTTATAAATCAATTAAAATTTGCAAACCCACAAAAATGATGTTTCATCTTTTTTGCACGTCAATAATACAACCACCGTCAAGCTTCCGATCAACGACTATTACGCTTCCACCTATGAACCGTGCATTTCCGTCACGCTTCCAAACATCACAATTTTAGAAACATGATTTGTGACAATTTCATGCGATTCCGAATGTTTCCGGTTCCGATTCCGTTTCGAAAATAAGAAATGAACCTCCATCTGCGTCTCTAGATTGGGTATAAGAAAACTTATTATATCTTAATTCGTTTATAAACCATATATAAACCTTTAAAAGAAGTTAAATAATTAGTAAAATATAAAGTTTTCTTTGCACCATTTAAATATTGTTGCACTATTAGTCCTCAGCATTTGGTTTTGGTTTAGGTATTATAGTTTTTGGTGTTTTCGTTCTAAAAATTTTGGAACCATCTAGGTATTTGCAAAGACTGGTTTCGTTTTTGGTTCGGTTTAATAGCAAAGTTGGAAACTGGCTTTTTTGTTTTTGTTTTTGGGCAACAGTTGGAAACTGGCTAATATGCAAGAAGGGTCCAATTTACTTCATGTTTCAATCGATTTTTTTTTTTGGGTAATAACGAATTTATAGATAAAAATATCGAATAATTTGTGGGTTTTGTTAAGTATCAGATAATTGGGATAGTTTTTAATATTTTGAATAAATTATATACAAGTAACCTATATTATTAAAACTGAAGTACCTTTTGGTGATGTTTGGAAAATGGATAACAATATAAATTAGAAGTATTTGGAAATATGGATATTAGTATTTTTAGTAAACTATGTTAAATTACAGATTTAGTCATTGTATTTACAATAAATTACGTATTTCTTTTTATTTATAATTTCGGACACTCCATTTAAAATAAATTTAAATTAATTAATTACAATTCCAGAGTTTATTAAACCAAATTGATATTCATGTATTGACCATTATTAATATTGTATGAATATTAACTAAATCATATGTATTAAAGGAATATAACATTTTTGGTATGGTCAATTTAGTTAATATACCTACAATATTAATTATGGATAATGCAAAAAAATTAAAAAAATTTAGTATGTTGTTTCATTTAAAAATAAATTAAAAAACAACAGATTAATGTATGAATGGAAAATAACAGATTAATGTATGAATTGAAAATTACATGAAAATATAAACTTTTAATATAACATTATGTAAAAATAAAAAAATTATTATCAAACACCTATATTATAGAATAATATATTGTATTTTATATGTAAATTAGAAAACATAAAAAAGTATATAGTTTTTTTTTTTATAAAATCAGCGGTTTATAAGTTTAATAATGGATAATGCAAAAAATTTCAATTTTTAGTATGTTTTTTCATTTTATAGTAAATTAAAAAAACCGATTAATGTATGAATGAACAATTACATCAAGTTATAATTTTTAATATAATATTATGTACAAATAAAAAAATTATTATTAAACATTTATATTATAAATAATATATTGTACTCTATACATAAAATAAAAAAACATAAAAAGAATATATCGATTTTTTTTGGTAAAACTAGCGGTTTATGAGTTTACGTTGAGCATAAGTTAAATCAAACACTCGCATAGGAGCGCATATCAAATTTTAGTTTGGTTTATAAATAGTGTTTGTAAGATATTTGGTTCACCGTTTGGTTTCAGTTTTGTGGTTCCAAAGATATATGAGATAATCGGTAATTTGAAATTCAATTAAGTTATGGTTTCAGTTTTTTTTTTTCAATTTGATACTGTTCAGTTCGCGTGTCTAGATAAATATGCCCATTCTTACCTTACACACTATCTTATATAAAAATCCATTTAAAAATATTTAATTTAAAAAACAACCTCAAAATCTAAAATCTAGTGGTAATTTAATAGATATTGACAAGATAATATCATATTATTGGGCCTATTTAAGCAAACAAGACCCATTAAATTATATTCTTCTCGGAGCTAGACGTCGGAGAGAAGTGTTGAGATGGAGGATTCATGTGCTATGAAACCAAGAGGGAATATGAAAATTAAGATGGTGATTATGTTATAAATAGAGGAGATGGTCGTGACTTTAGGATTATCCCAAGAAATTATCAGAGAGAGAGAGAGAGAGAGAGAGAGAGAGAGAGAGAGATTAAGCAATTACAAGTGTTTGGGTTTTGTGTTAATCATTGGCTTGTAATTTTTATTGTTGTTTTTTTTTTTCTTAGCTTGTTTTGTTGTTTTTGAGAAACAGTTTTCTTTAAGTGAATAAAAATAGGATTTTGATATTGATTTCTATTTAAGTATGAGTACTAGGCAAAGGTTAAAATCCTAACAATCTATATTATAAAATAATATATAGTACTCTATATGTATATTATAAAACATAAGAAGAATATATAATTTTTTATATAAAATTAGCGATTTATGAGTTTACGTTAATTATAAGTTAAATCAAACACTCGTGCGGATCAAGTTTTAGTTTGGTTTATAAATAGTGTTTGTAAGATAGTTGATTCACAGTTTGGTTTCAGTTTTGTGGTTGCAAAGATATATGAGATGTTCGGTTATTTTGAAATTCAATTTAGTTTTGGTTTCAGTTTTTTTTTTCTTTTCAGTTTGGTACTGTTCAGTTAGCGCATCTAGATAAATATGCCCAATCTTACCTTACACATTATGTTATATAGAAATCCATTTTAAAAATATTTAATTTAAAAAACAATCCTCAAAATCTAAAATCTAGTGATAAAAAAAAGCAGAACTTGGTGGTCTTAATCTTTAGATATCGATGGTTTGCTTAATCAGGTATGAACTTAGAACTTGTTCATTGAATGTTCGGTTTGAAAATTTAGATGTTTCTCTTCCACTGATCGTTAAGAGTTTCTTCTTTCGTTGGTTTGTGCTTCTCTGTTTTGCCCTTTTGCAACATTGTGCATCAAGAAGACAAGAGGAACGTTCTTATAGATCAGCGACAGTGCTGTCAGGTACTACAACTTTCTATTATATTTTCCTTTAATTCATAGGAACCCTCTTGTCCTTCTTGATGCACAATGTTACTCCTACTGGTTTTGCCTACTTCCTCTAATTCTTTGGTACTGTTGCTTTTGGGTTCCTATTTTTCATTTGAGCTGTAACTTGTCAGTAAACTATTAAATTACAAACGCATGTTATTCTATAAAGAATATTATTGGGGACTATTTTAAATTTTTTTCCTTCATCAGTGATTATTAACATTGGCTTCACCTAAGTTGGTTGCATGAAGCAGATGCGATGTGGTTAAGGAACTCCGCAATGCAATGCCACCAACAAAAATTCAGTCTCAGGGATTTCTTCTATGTCAAATCCAAAGATATACCAGTACACTTGTTTTTTTTATCAGAAAAACACACTTGTTTCAGATCTTGAACATAGAGAGAAAACTGTGTAGACACCAATCCTTCTACGGCATTTTCAAGCGCAAAACTATATAACCTACAGGTTTGTTTTAAGATCTTGGGATGGGTTCTCATGTTTTGAAAATTTACTGGAGTGTCTTATGTTTTGAGATATTCATCAATATTTTTAAAATTTCTTATGAAATCTTGCAGTGAAATTTCTTTTCGTATGCAAAATTTTGTGACTATATATCTATGAGGAAATTACTAGAAGAATACACAAAAGCTTGTATATGATTAGAATAGTATACATTTTCTAAAAATTACTAGAATGATTTTAGACTCTTAGTAAATTACAATAAACACCCTTGTTTAATTTTATTACTATTGATACAAATTTTAATTATTAAATCCACATCATAATTTGACAATCCACGTCACTAATTTGTGTCATCAATAGTTACACTGAAAAATAAACAGTCCCATATCTCCGGTGAACAAAAAAAAGTCTTAATGTCACAACTTCTTCGTTACAAATTTCGTTAAACCCTAACCGATTACGAATTCACGAAATCATCTTCGTCACAACTAATACTCTCGTATCGAACTGTTTCTGATATCGTAAATCATCTCCGTTATCATCTTTGTCGACCTCGTTAAACCCTAACCGTCTTCGATATAATCTTCGTCGACATCCTCTTCTCCGTAAAAGTTTCGACGCAATCGTGTCTACGACATCATCGTCTCTGGTATGTTGTGCTTGAGTATGATTTATATTGTGACCGAGTTTGATTTACGACGTGTCTGAATTATAGATTATGTTGTAACTGAGTTATTGTATAGCGTGGCTGAGTTGAGTTTGATTTATGACGTGGCTGAGTTATTGATTATGATCCGACTAAATTATTGATTATGTTTTGGCTGAGTTATTGATTACTGTGGCTGAGTTATAGATTATGGTGTGGCTGAGTTATATATTATGTTGTGGCTGAGTTATTTATTATTTATGATGTGGCTGAGTTATTGATTATGTTTTGGCTGAGGTATTGATTATGTTTCGGCTGAGTTTTGTTACTATTACGACTGCGTTATATGGTGGCTGGGTTATTTATTATGTTGTGGCTGAGTATTATTACTATTGCGACTGATTTATCTATATATGTGTTTTAGGATCAGATGGCTATTTCTGAAGATCAAGTACGGGATTATCCTCCACGACTTTACGCTGAAGGGGCTTCTAATCTACAAAATAAAGAGATTAATCAAAATTTGCAGATGGGAGATTTCCCTAACGCCAGAGAAGCAATAGGACGGGATGTGTGGGATCACATGAGGCAGGGTCCTCTTGGAATTATTATGAAGCTAGCTGAACGCAAAAGCGTGTGGTCTGGTAGGACTGTCTACTATCTACTATGTCGACAGCTTCGAGTATACATGAAGGAGATTTGGAGTCTAGTTGGTGATGAACATATCAGGTTTAGCTTACTCGAATTTGGTGAGATCATTGGGTTAAACACAGATCCAGTGCCAACAGAAAGTTTTGAACATGACCAATACAAAGCGTTTTGGGAGGAGTTGAATCTGCCGCTTGGGATGGGACCCAAGTTAGATGAATTGAGGGCAGCATTAGAGGTATGTCCGGCCTGGAGTTTTGAAAAGCGTAAATGGTTAGGGCTGTTACTTTTTCGAGCCATGGGACTTTATGCTTGGTATCATAATTCTAGGATACCGTTTGAAAGTGCAAAAAGAGTATTCGACGATGAAGCCATGATGACGTATCCATGGGGGCGGACTGCATATGAAGTTCTTGTTGACTCTATTAAGATGTTGAATCCAGAAGGAAGGACATACACCATAAGCGGTCTGAAGGACGTGTTGTTGGTTTGGGCGTATGGATCTGTCATTTGTTTTGGAGAGTGGTCAATGAGCAAGAAGTTCCACTTTTTTGATGGGGTAGAAAGCGTACACGTTCAAGTTTTGATACTGTCATTACTGAGGAGATTAGAGAACATGGCGAGGAAAGGTGTCAACTGATTTATTATTTATTTGTTGGCTGAGTTATAAGTACTTATGTACTTAAGTGGCTGGGGTTTTTGGTATTAGTTATTTGATGACTGAGTTAGCATGTATATAGTGTCTGAGTTATTAGTTATTTTATGGCTGAATTATTAGTTGTTTTATGAACACATAAAAGTAGTATTAAAGCACCAAAAACCCAGCCACCATATAAAAAATATCTCAGCCTCTTGGTATTAGTTTTGATGGCTGAGTTAGTATGTACATAGTGGCTGGAGTTTTTGGTATTAGTTATTTGATGGCTGAGATAATGTTTAGATGGTGGCATGGTGGCTAGGTTTTTGGTACTTTGTGGCTGAGTTATTAGTTTTTAACGGCTGAGTTATTTATTGTTTTATGGCTGTGATATTAGTACTTTGATAGCTGAGTTATTATTTATTTGGTGGCTGATTTTGTAGGTGCGCGTGAGAAAAATGGTTATGAAGAACTCCATAGAAGAGATGTTTCCTCAGCGGCCGGATGAAGCAGATGACCCGCAACTCGTTAACTTGATAACAGACATATATGCAGGTCAGTTTGTTAGAGGTTTTTGGGGAACACAGATGAAACGCAAACAAATTGAGGCTGGTGTTTCGTCAAAGGCTGAGCCACCCATTAAGAAGCAGAAGAAAGTGAGCAGCTTCCAAGAGGATGAAGCTGCTGTGGAGGGAAAGGGTGCTTAAGAGAAGGAAGGTAAGGATGGTATTGGGGAAAATTCGATATTGTTGAGATTAATGTATACTCTGGATAGAATTGTCTCAAAAATAGACAGCCAGGAGAACAAATTCAAAAACTTCGACGCGCGGTTATCCAGAATGGAGTCCAGAGATATCGAGTCCAGTTATACGAACATTCCTGATTTTGTCAGAGTTTCAGTGGACGAGTATTTCTCTAAAGTTCCCCAACAATCTTTAACGTTGCCATCACCATCACCGCCACCGCCGGACTTTTTTCCGCAGCAGTCAGTCAATAGTCCACATGCTAAGGCCTCTGGCCATAGTACACCTGCTAAGACCTCTGGCCATAGTACACTTGCTAAGAATTTGGGAGACACTGTTGATTTCGTTGGTATTTCTTCTGCAAAGGACCCACCCTTAGGACGCAGGAACATGGTAAGGTTAAAACAAAAAGGAGATGAGGTTAAAGAGAAGGACAAAGAGGTGGCTGAGTTAGAAAAGAAGGGTGTGTCTCTCAAGAATAATGAAACGGCTGCGTTAAGTAAAAAAGAGGAGGCTGAGTTAAAGAAGAACGAGGCGGCTGAAAAAGAAAAAAAAAAGGCGGCTGAGACAAGGCAACGAAAGGCTGAGGAAAATAAGGCGGCTGAGTTGAAGAAGAAAGAAAAGGCCGAGTTACAGAAACCGGTCACAAAAAGAACACGTCACAGTCTAATAACAATTCATGTACCTCAGCCGAAACAGATTCAAGCCGACAGTGAGCTTGCAGATATTACTGATGAATTTCTCGCAACACGAGACGAAGTGCTTCCGGAGTCTGATGAGGATGAAGAGGATAGGATCAGATCCGAAAGAATAAAACAATATCGGGGGAAAAATATTCAGTTATCTGCAACTGGGTCTGCATTGCAACTCTCTGATAATGCTCCTCCAGCACCAGTTTTTTCCTCAGATTGGAGACAATGTAACGACGTGCATGAGGAATAATTTATTACCTTCACCAGTAATATATGATCCTTTAGCACCGGTTGATCCAGCAAAATGGGATAAACTTATGGAACACCTAGAGAAACATAAAGACGTTCCCACTACCCGAACAGCGTCCCATAAGGGTGAGTTCTACAGAATCATCATCACCGAAAGACCGTGGAAAGACATTCGATATGGATGGCTGTATGATGATGTAAGTATTCCTTACGGCTGAGTTATAAATTTTATGTGACTGAGTTACGTGTTCTTTAAGGCTGAGTTAAGTATTCTAAGTAGCTTAGTTTATTATTCTTTACGGCTGAGTTAAGTATACTATGTGGCTGAGTTTAATATACTATGTGGCTGAGTTTAGTATACTTTGTGGCTGAGTTTAGTATACTATGTGGCTGAGTTATGTGTTTTTTTACGACTGAGTTATAGATTCTATTATATTGACTTGATTTTGTGTGTTTTGCGTAGCATGTTAGTGCATTTCTGCGAATCCTCATCAAAAGGTCCATGCGAGATCACAGCCCATTGTGGTGCAAGCGCATTGCATTTATTGACGTCTGGTTTCTCAGTTATTGGGTTCGCGATTACCCGCATTACAAGCTCAATCCTAAGCGGATGAAATTCACCGATAATGGCTATGAAGAGTTAATAAACGGTAGGATGCCCGCAGACTGTTCTACAAACTTGAAGTGGTATGAGGATGTGGATCACCTGTAAGGAGTGCTTCAAACTGGAGGCGATCATCGGGTGGCGTTTCACGTGGGTCTGCTTAAGGAGAAGATTGACTGCTATGATCCAATCATTGGACAGGTCACAGACGAAAGTGAAAAGAGAATGGTTGATGCATTTAAGCCTCTTACGCAAATGCTACCTACAATGTTGAATGAAAATATTCCTGCCAAATTCCGAAAATACAGAAAGAAGCAATTTTTCGTTCCGAAGGAGGGAAGGCGATTACATTCCCCAAAACATCCAAGTTCGTGATTGTGGAGTGTATGCATTGAATTTTGTGGAATGCTTAGCGCTTGGTGTGACTTTTCCTGGGATAAATGATAGGAATATTCAAGGTATACGGGTGAAGATGGCAACAGAGATCCTGAATGAAGGAGGAAGTGACATGTATTCACAGTTTAAGTAGCCTTTGAACGTTTGGTATATTTTTGCTAATGGTATATTTTATATAACCCAACCGCAACGTTTCTATAATCCTGCCGTCTAGCCTTATATAACTCAGCCATACCACAAACATACCCTAAAATCGAAAATTTTTAATATAACCCAGCCGCAACGTTTCTAGAATCCAGCCGTCTTGCCTTATATAACTCAGCCATACCAGAAACCTACCCTAAAATCGAAAAAAGTTTAATATAACCCAGCCGCTTCGTTTCTCTAATCCAGCCGTCTCGCCTTATATAACTCAGCCACACCACAAACATACCCTAATATTAGGAAATTTATTTTAAAAAGTTATTATAAATTAATATTATCAGTTTTAGATGAATATGTAATCAATACAATGTGTATACTTCATTGAATTTACAAGTTTCGGATTGACCATGATCTTGAGGTAAAAGTTGTCTTACAAATACTTAAAACCTTATGTAACTATATGGGTGTTGAACGCACCAAATACAAAGTACCATATAATTTTTTTTTTAACTGAATTTCTGTAATTTCTTATATTTTACAGTGGTACCTAAACCATAAACACTAAACCCTAAACCCCAAATACTTAACCCTAAACCTAAAACATAAAATTATCCTAAACATAAACTCAGACATAACATGTCAATAACTCAGCCGTTGGACGGGAACTTGAAAATATTCTAACCCAGACCTGGCGCAGCTCTATATAACGATGTAATAAAGTAACTTTTTTCAGAAGAAAAAGTGGGGATTAGGGTTCTAAAGGAAAAATGTCTTCCTCCTCTAACACTATCTCATCAGGAAATGTAAACCGACTACATACGAATGGGGAGAGAGGAACGCCAAAACAGTGTTGGTGTGGTACAGCCTCAGAGATATGTACATCCGGATCAGTTAAAAATCCAGGAAGATTGTACTATTGTTGTCACTACAAGAAAACACCGTATATTCCGACGGAGGTTCCGATGGACGCAGAAGTCGTCGGAACTTTTTGACGACTTTCTGACGAAAACAAAAAATACACTTTCGTCGGAATTTTGTCGGACAAAACCGACGACTTTCTGACCACACCAGGTTTGTCGGAATATACTGACAAACTTCCGACGACATTCCGATAATTTATATAACCGTTGAAGTCGTGAGAAATTCGTCGGACTATACCGACGAATTTCCGACGACCTTCCGATTAACTAGATAACCGTTGTGTTCGTCAGAATGTCATCGGTATATTCCGATGAAATTCCGACAAACCTTTTGACCATTGCCGAGAAATGCATATGACCGTTTTATATCCATTAAGGTAAGGAAATTCCGATGCAATTCCGACGGAGATAACCGTTATGGCGTCGGAATTCCGTCGGAATGTCGTCGGAGTGCCGTAAGCAATTTCCTATAAATGCAACCTCTCCTCATTCAACTCATTCACTCCTCACTCTATCTTTACTCATATGGATCCCAATACTAATTTACTTACGGAAGAATACGTTCAAGGGATTGGAGAATTCATGAAGCTTGTTCAACAGCAACCGGATGCAAAAACCGGTATGTTAAGATGTCCCTGCTCTACTTGCAATAATAATAGGATTATAAAAGAATTTGATGTTTGGACTCATTTGTATATGAGAGGGTTTTCACGTAATTATAAAGTTTGGTATCTTCATGGGAAAACTGGTTTTCAATATGGTAGTACTAGCGAACCTCAGCCTGTTAGCGAACCTCAGTCTTATTAGGTTAGAAGAACCTAGAACGGATATAGATTATGGTGTAGGTACTGTGCAAATGGTACATGATCATTATAGAGGGGAAGAAGAACCAAATCCCGAATCTAGGAGATTTTTTGACATGTTGGATGCAGGAAAACAACCTTTGTATAAAGGTTATAGAGATGGTCATTCACCCTTATCTTCTGCAACTAGATTGATGGGTATCAAGACATACTACAATCTGGCAGAAGAATGTGTGGATGCGATTACTGATTTTGTCAAAGGTATTCTACCTGAGGATAATGTTGCACCGGGTTCATACTACGAGGTTCAGAAACTTGTTGCGGGTCTTCAACTACCGTATGAAGTGATAGATGTATGTATTGAAAACTGCATGATCTACTGGGGAGTGGATAAAAAACGTGATAAATGCAAATTTTGTAGGAAACCTCGTTATCAGGAGACAAGGGGAAGAGTTCCGATCCCGTTCAAAAGTATGTGGTATTTTCCTTTAACGGAAAGATTGAAGAGGTTGTATCAGTGTGAGCGCAAAGAAAAAGCAATGAGATGGCATGCATAGCATTCCACAAATGGTGAGATTAGACATCCTTCAGATGCAAAGGCTTGGAAACATTTCCAGTCAACGTATCCACATTTGCGGAATAGAGAAGAACTGTTTATCTTGGATTATGTACTGATGGTTTCAGCCCATTTGGAAAGAATGGAAGACAATATTCTCTATGGCCAATTATTGTGACACCGTACAACTTACCGCCAAGCTTGTGCATGCAACGAGAGTTTTTGTTCCTCTTAGTTCTCGTCCCCGGGCCAGAGCATTCTAAGAGATCACTAGATGTGTTTCTCCAACCACTGATACATGAGTTGCAACAACTATGGGCACATGGTTTTGAGACATACGATGTTCCGTGCAAAGAAAACTTTTATATGCGGGCAGTACTTATGTGAACAATAAGTGACTTTCCAGCATATGGTATGTTATCCGAGGAGACAACACATGGGAGGCTATCATGTCCACATTGTAAAGATGACACATATGCTTTCCAACTAAAGCACAGAAGGAAAACGTGTTGGTTTGACTGTCACAGAAGATTTCTACCACCTTATCATCCATACCGTCAGAGTAAGACTTTGTTTACGAAGAACAAGCAGGTGTTTGATGATCCACCTGAGGAATGTAGTGGGGAAGATTTGTGGAAGCAGTTGAGGGAATTTGGTGCAGATAGGACGGCAAGCGTAGGTGGACATGAAAACATTCGAGTCGATGCGGTTGGAGAGCTACATAACTGGCACAAAAAGAGTATTTTCTGGGATCTGCCATATTGGAAGGATCATCTATTGCGGCATAATTTAGATGTCATGCATATCGAGAAGAATTTTTTCGACAATCTGATGAACACAATCCTTAACATCCAAGGTGAAACCAAGGATAATTTGAAGTCAAGGTTGGATTTAGTCGATATCAGTGATCGTTCTGAACTTCACGTTGATGAGAACGGTACGGCCCCTTTTCCCATTTATCGGCTGGATGGTGCTGCAAAAGAAGAGTTCTTTGATTGGATTACATATAGAGTGACATTTCCATACGGTTATGCGTACAAATTTGCGGAACTGCGTTGATAGAAGCGAAGGAAAGTTTACTGGCTGGAAAAGTTGTTGGTGTCGAAAACCGTAATCTCGAAATCAACGTCTATGATAATTTCTGTTAAGAAAAAAATCATTACTTTTCACGAAAAGAAAAATAAAATAAGTTTTATAAAACTTCTTTAAGTCGTTTTGTAAAACTCGAAAAGCCATTTTATAAAACTTGAGAAATCATTTTATGAAATTCTAATAAAGTTTCCGAACAAGGGAAATCCACGAAAAACTCGGAAATCGTTATCCCAAAACAAACGCCGATTACACGATCGTCCGAGTTAAGCACAAAACCATGAAAAACCTCCGTAATCCGCGAGCTGGTTCGGCCGAACTAGCTCGCCGTACGCCGAGCTATCTCGACCAATACTAGCTCGCCGTACGTCGAGCTAGAGGCATCCCGTATAGCTCGCCTACGGCGAGCTGAACCGGTCCGGTTCGGTTCGTCGTACGTCGAGCTAACTATCCCGAGCCTCGATCTCCCCCGTCCTCGATTAAGGGCCTACGTCCTTCGGCACGACCATATTCCGAACCACGGTCGAAATGTCTCTCGTTTCTTGTTTTCTCGAAAGAACTCAAGGAAATCGGATGAAACGGCAATGGTTAAACGAAACACCGAACATTGCCTAAACTATACGATGTACTCGAGACTTTTCGTGAGAAATCGTAAAAACGTCTTTTTAATAAAACTTCGAGAAAATCGTAGAAAACGGCAACGATTAACCGAAACGTCGAACATTTCCAAAATTTACGATTAACTCGAGAAACTTACTTAAAAACAACATCGTATCAGGAAACGATCACGTCTAAAGTCGCAAAACGGTTTTATTTCTAAACGGCTCGGAAAGTCCTAAGACGCTATAAAAGCCCACTCGCGACTTTGAACGAAGTTTAACCTAAAGATACGACGGCGTTTTAACGATTTACTCGCAGAAAGAAGATAAATGTCAAGTTCGAAGAAAAATAGAAGATTTCCGTGGCAGAAAAGGAAAGATGAAGATAAATAGAAGATTTCTGTGGCAAAAAAGGAAAGATAAAGATAAATGGAAGATTCTCGATAAAATCGAATCTAGGCGAAATGGAAGGATCAAACCGCCAAGGAAGGGAGTATATAAGCAAGAGGCAGATGACATAAGCAGAAGAAAAAAAATTAGACCTAGAGAGGCGGCTGTTAGTTTAGCCGAATTTAGGACTTAGGTTAGGGCTGTTCAATATGGTGATACCGAACCATACCGAACCGAACCAAACCGAAATAGACAATATGGTTTGGATTTATTATATACCATATAAACCGAATGGATATGATTTTATAAAAACCATAGGATTTGAATATGGTTAGGTTTATAACCGATTAAACCGAATAAACCGAACAAAAATGATCAAAGAAAAAATATATAAATATATACATTATATAACCATTTATTTTCTTGGAATAGTCTTTTTATTTTTATTTTTTTATACCTTGTGAAGATATATCTTAATAATTTTATTTTATTTTCTTCAACTATTATCTAAATTTGATTTGATTTTACATGTTGTAAGAAAATGTGAAATTAGATTGTACCATGTAATTTATTTGGAAGAACAAAGAGAAAATAAGAAAAGCTATACAAAACTGAATCGTTGATCGTTTTGTTTGTTGTTAATTTCACATTTTTATATCTATGAACACCTAGGATTATTTTAATAAATGATAGTTTTGACAATATGTTTTTTTTTTTAAATTCATGTAATATGAAACCAAATCAAATAATAATGTTATTTGGTATAAAACCGAATAAACCGAAAACCGGTAGTATAAATACCGAACCAAACCAAATTAAATATGGTTCCAATATGGTAGCTAATTTTTATAAACCGAATAACCGAAAACCTAAAAAAACCGAACCAAAACCGGACCACCGAACACCAGATTGAACATGCCTAACTTAGGTGTTTAGACTAGCAAGTCGGATCCTTAGAACGTTTTGACGTCTAAGTTCCGCGATTCTCTTTGTAACGGCAGTCAATCTCTTATTCAATAAAAGCTCTCACGCAAATTCTTTATCTGTATTCTGTTCGTCGTTGTTCTTGTTCATCTATACTCTGTTAACTTCGTTCGTTTTAGTGATTTCCGCAGAGATCCAGGACCTCGGGAGAATTAGAGTTTTCCCTAAGTTTCCATAATTTATGGAAAATAGACGGTGTGATTCTCGGTTCCCACAGTTTGGCGCTAGAAGAAGGGGAGGGGGTCGGATTCTCTTACACATAATCGCTGGAACGAACAGATATGCCTAACTTAAAGGCGACGTCATCTCGTTCAAGGAAAGAGCAACGATCGATTCGATCAAACCTCTCAACGATCTTCTTGTCAGCGAGCTGATGATCCAGAATATGGATGCCGCAAGGATATTAGTCGATACCAGAAGCTCGACTGATATCATCTTCAAAAACATTCTCGAGAGAATGGAAATCGATCTGTCCGAAATCGCGGAAAACGAAAGCCCGCTAGTAGGACTCTCTGAAGAAATCACTATGACTCTGGGTACAATCAACCTTACGGTTCGCGCCAAAAGCATCGTAAAATCATCGAATTTCAAGTTGTCGATCGACCCATGTCCTACAACGCAATCGTAGGGACACCGTTGGTAAAATCGATGCGAGCGATTCCATCGACGTATCATATGTGTCTTAAGTTTCCGACTCAGTGCGGAATCGAGACTATATGGGGAAATCGGAGAACCTCGCAGGTTTGCTATCCCGCAGATTTAAAACGGAAAAATCTGCCAACTGACGCTTCTTCCAAAAAGAAAAAGAAATCGTCTGCCCTCGACAATGCCCCAGAGCCAGATCAAACGGAAATCTTCTGGCAATTGCGAGAAGCAGAGGCATTAGAAGGAAAACGCGAGCCAAGCTGCAAGCCTGTCATCTCAGTATGCATCGATGAAGCTTTCCCAGAACGCTGCGTCGAAATTGGTGCGAACCTGAGCGAGACCTTAAAGGCCGAACTCCTGACGTGTCTGAAACGAAACTCGAACACGTTCGCAATGACATTAACATCACATGTGACGAATTCAATGTTGACCCAACATCCAAACCCGTCAAACAAAAAAGACAGAAATTGGGGCCGGAACGTGCCGAGGCGGTCAACAACGAAGTCGAAAGACTCCTCAAAGACGGATCGATCACAGAAGTTTGATATACTGACTGTCTCCCTAATCCTGCCGTCGTTAAGAAAAAGAACGAAAAGTGGCAAGTTTTCATCGATTTCACCGATCTCAATAAAGCATGTCCTAAAGATACTTATCCGCTGCCGCACATCGCCCGCCTGGTCGAGGCAACCACAGGGAACAAAATCTTATCTTTCATGAACGCTTTTCGGGGTACAATCAGATCATGATGAACCCTGACGATTGGGAAAAAACTGCGCTCATAGCTGATCGCGGAACTTACTGCTATAAGGTGATGCCCTTCGGTCTTAAGAATGCTGGCGTGACTTATCAACGACTCGTAAATCGCATGTTTGCCGAACAACTCGGGAAGACAATGGAAGTGTACATCAACAATATGCTCGTAAAATCGCTCAAAGAGCAAGATCATGTCACGCACCTCCAAGAATGTTTCGAGAGACCCAACCTTCATGATATGAAGTTGAATCCTGCGAAGTGTCGGTTCGCCGTCGCATCCAGAGAATTTTTAGGGTATCTCGTCACTTACCAAGGGATCGAAGTCAACCCAAAAAAAATCACGGCGTTGATAGAAATGGTATCCCCTAAGACGAAACGCGAAGTACAAAGATTGACCGGTAGGGTCGCAGCAATTGACCGCTTTATCTCGTGGTCAACGGAAAAATGCCTTCCTTTTTATGAAACATTAAAAGGAAACAAAAATTTCGAGTGGTCAGAAGAATGCGAAAAAGCTTTCCAACAGCTAAAGCATTACCTAGCTACCCCGCCAGTACTCGCAAAACCCGTAGAAGGAGAACCATTATTTCTCTACATCACGGTATCGACAACCGCCGTGAGCGGCGTCCTTATACGAGAAGAACGAGGCGAACAAAATTTGATCTTTTACGTAAGTAAGACGCTGCTAGAAGCGGAAACGCGATATCTGATGATGGAAAAACTGGCGCTAGCCGTAGTCATGTCGGCAAGAAAACTGAGACCATACTTCGAGTCTCATACTATCGTTGTGCCCACTTCATTCCCTCTCCACACCATTCTGCATAGCCCCATCCAATCAGGAAGATTAGCAAAATGGGCAATCGAACTAAGCGAGTACGACATCGAATATCGCGCAAAGACTTGTGCGAAATCGCAAGTGCTCGCAGATTTTCTAGTAGAACTCCCGACGGGGGGAACGCCAGACCAGGAACCGAATTCAGCTTGGATCCTAAACGTCGACAGATCTTCGTCCAAACAAGGCTCCGGGATCGGTATCCAACTTGCATCCCCGACGGGAGAAATATTAGAGCAATCATTTCGATTGATCTTCCACGCTTCAAACAACGAAGCAGAATACAAGGCTTCGATCGCAGGATTGCGACTAGCTCACAGTTTAAAGATACGCAATCTCCACGCTTACTGCGATTCTCAATTGGTAGCTAGCCAATTCCGCAGAGAGTACGAAGAAAGGGATGAAAGAATGGAAGCATATCTAACCTTAGTCAAGGATCTAACCCAAAAGTTCGACCAATTCGCCCTTACTAGGATCCCTCGGGCCTAAAACGCCGACGCAGATGCCTTGACCGCCTTGGCATCGAGCTCTGATCCTGGTCTGAGCAGAGTATTTCCCGTCGAATTCATCGAACACCCTAGCATCAGACCACCTATAATCATAAATCTGATCGACGAACCAGAAGACAATATCAACGAAAATGATAATCGTCCATCCGCAGATCAGTCCGACTACGGTTCGACCGGCCATGGATGGAAACGATCCTCGCATACATCACCAACGGAGTACTCCTGTCGAAAAAATGGACAGGCCGAAAAATAAAAACTCAGGCCGTACGGTACGTTCTAGTGGACAAAGAACTCTATAAGTGGAGATTCTCCGGACCACTTATGACCTGCGTGCAAGGAGAAAAGGCACTGCGGATAATGCAAGAAGTACATTCCAGTTCTTGCGGGAACCAATCCGGCGGAAGGTCTCTTGCAATAAAAATTAAACGCCACATATATTTTTGGCCGACGATGATCAAGGACTGCGAGAGTTTCACACGAAAATGTGAGAAGTGCCAAAGGCACGCCCCAAGTATTCATCAGCCAGCCGAAGTTTCTCCTCCATCTCGGCACCGTATCCATTCATCCAATGGGCAATGGATATAGTCGGACCAATGCACGCGTCAAAACAAAAACGCTTCCTATTGGTCCTAACCGATTTCTTCTCCAAGTGGGTTGAAGCGGAATCTTACACAAGCATCAAAGACGCCCAAGTAGAGAATTTTGTATGGAAAAATATAGTGTGCAGACATGGGGTCCCATACAAAATCGTAACAGACAACGGGTCTCAATTCATCTCGACTAGATTCATTTATGCGAGAAATGGAAAATACGATTGAGAAAATCAACTCCAAGATATCCTCAAGGCAACGGACAAGCCAAAACCATTAATTAAACTATCCTCGACGGCCTCAAAAAACGCCTCGACGCCAAAAAGGACAGGTGGGCCGAGGAATTCGAGGGAGTTTTATGGTCGCACCGCACGACCCCGAGGCGAGCAGCGGGCGGAACTCCTTTTGCCCTCGTGTACGGAAAAGAATGCATGATCCGAGCAGAAGTCAAATTTATAGGAGTACGCAGAAGGTCGCTCCCAGAAAGGGAAGAATCGAACAACCTAATGCTTCTTGACGAACTCGACCTGGTAAACGAACGACCGGATCAGGCCCTCATCCGAATTCAGAACTACCAGCAAGCGGCCGCAAAGTACTTCAACACAAACGTACGAGGCCGCAGATTTCATGAAGGCGAACTAGTCTTACGAAAAGTCTTCCAAAACACCAAAGAACGAAACGCCGGGAAATTGGGAGTCAACTGGGAAGGACCATACAGGGTCATAAAGGTTGTCCGGCCGGGAGCGTATGAAATCGCGAACATGCAGGACACCAAAATTCCCCGATCGTGGAACGCGATGCACCTCAAGAAATACTATCACTAGGCAACACGCCCGCAAAATATTGAACTACGAGACCGCTTGATCCCCCCTAAAGGGTACGTAGGCATCTTGTCGCAAGACGAGACCAGCTGTCCCCCCTCACCAAAAAAAGGGGGGGGGGGTAAACATCCTAAAATGAGCAAACGAATAAGGCGATCTACTAAGGAAAAGGAATGCGAGACGATAACTCGTGAACCTCCCTCAATACAACTCGAAGCAATAGGTTTAAATGAAAAACTGATTGTTCATTATAAAAAGTTACCGTACCAACAAGGGATTCAAAGTCGTAAAAGGCCAGTCCCGAACAAGTACAAAAGCGATTTTTGGCCAAACTCGTAAAAATCTAATTCTTAAGTCTCATATGAGACTACAACTTTAGATACCCTCCGCACACGGAGCCTCGTCCTCATCCATCGCATCACCAATTCTCGCAACAACACCTTTACCTTCGTCAGCGATCTCCGGGTCGTTGCTCTCATCTGCATCAGGCTGAGGGGAGCTTTCGGCAGCAAGCGTCGGGTCGGAGTCACTTCCCTCGACAGGAACATCCCCTTCGGTCACACGGACAGCCAATCCCTCAAAACTCTTCATCTTGCGCTGAAGTCTGCGCAGATCTGAAGCCTTGGACTTCTTTTCATCCTTCGCCTTGAGCAGAGAAATCACAGTCTTTCCGAGATCACGCTCCAAGTCGCTAATCCTAACCTCAAACCGAGTCACCTCCGCGGAACGCACGTCCTCTGTGGGAACCGAAATCCACCTACTGTCAATAAATCGTAAATAAGGAAACATCGGGAAAACCGTAAGTTTCCAGAGGAACCGGCTATCTGCAGAACCGCGCAACGAAGATTAAGAAAATGACGAATTTAGAATTTAAAAGAGAATAGACGAAATTGAGAGCTAAGAGGTTCTTATTCTGAATCTGCGTAAGAACTGTTACAACGAGAGTAGCCTGTTGGGGTCAAAATCGGTACGACGGAATTAATAGCCAAAACTCCCCGCGAAAATACAAAAAGAACAGTTTTATAAAACCCGAGGAATAGTTTTATAAAACTCGAGAAATCGTTTTATAAAACTCGAGAATCGTTTTATAAAACTCGAGAATCGTTTTATAAGACACGAGAATCGTTTTATAAAACTCGAGAAATCGTTTTATAAACCTCGAGAAATCATTTTATAAAACTCGAGAAATCGTTTTATAAAACTCGAGAAATTGTTTTATAAAACTCGAGAATCGTTTTATAAAACTCGAGAATCGTTTTATAAAACTCGAGAAATCGTTTTATAAAACTCGAGAAATCGTTTTATAAAACTCGAGAATTGTTTTATAAAACTCGAGAATCGTTTTATAAAACTCGAGAATCGTTTTATAAAACTCGAGAAATCGTTTTATAAAACTCAAGAAATCGTTTTATAAAACTCGAGAGTCCTTTTATAAAACTCAAGAAATCGTCTTATAAAACTCGAAGATCGTTTTATAAAACTCGAGAAATCGTTTTATAAAACTCGAAGATCGTTTTATAAAACTCGAAGACATCATTTTATAAAACTCGAAAGATCGTTTTATAAAACTCGAAGATCATTTTATAAAAACTCGAGAAATCGTTTTATAAAACCCGAGAAATCGTTTTATAAAACTCGAAGATCGTTTTATAAAAACTCGAGAAATCGTTTTATAAAACTAGAGAAATCGTTTTATAAAACTCGAAGATCGTTTTATAAAACTCGAAAGATCGTTTTATAAAACTCGAAGATCGTTTTATAAAACTCGAAGGTCGTTTTATGAAATCCGAAGATCGTTTGATAAAACTCGAGAATCGTTTTACAAAACCGCAAAAAACCGAAAAAGCCGTAAAACGCGAACTAGAGACGTCCCGGACACTCCGCGTCTCGATTTCCCGCATTCCCGATTCAAAACTTACGTCTTTCGGCAAGGTCGCGTTCTAAACCACGGCCGAAATATCTCCTGTTCCATCTCGATCCGACTTACCATACGAGTTTTACGATAAAAACCGTAAAACTTCGTTTTCTCGGAAAGAACTCGAGGAAATCGTATAAAACGGCAACGGTTGAACGAAACACCGAACATTGCCTAAACTATACGATTTATTCGAGATTTCTCGTCGAAATCATAAAAAACGCCGAGTAAGTCGTAAAAAACCTGTTTTTAATAAAAAGTCGAGTAAATCGTAAAATCTTGCGATTAACTCGAGAAATTTATTAAAAACGGTGTCAGATCAGGAAACGATCCCGTAAAAAGTCGGAAAACGGTTTTTACCGCAAAACGGCCCGGAAGGACCTAAAACGCGATAAAAACCCATCTCGCGATTTCAACGGAATCTAACCCGCAGATTTGATAACGTTTTGACGGTTTACTCGCAGACGGAAAATAAAAGTCAAGTTTAAAGATAAAAGGAAGGTTTGAAGAGAAATAGAAGATTTCCGCGGAAGAAAAGGAAGGATCGAGAAGAATGGAAAATTCCCGATTTAGTCAAATCTGGGCGAAATGGAAAGATCGGATAGCCAAGACGAGGAGTATATAAAGAGGAGGTCTAGGGCAGAAGCACACACACGAAATTAAGAGCTCTCACCACAAAAACTAGCATTTAGGAATCTTTCCGTTTTTCTGTTAGCGAGCTGCGTTTCAATTTGGGTTTTCGTTGTTAAGCTTTTTCGGCTACTCTTTTGTACCCGTTCTACGCAGATTCGGAATAAGAACCTCTTTGCTCTCTATTTCGTTTATTTTCATTCAAATTCTAAGTTATCGTTTTCTTATTATTCGTTGTGCGGTTCTCGCAGATAGCCGGTTCCTCTGGAAACTTAGGGTTTTCCCGAAGTTTCCTTATTTACGATTTATTTGACAGTGAGTGGAAATCGACACCCACATAGCCTTAGCTGTATGAGCCGTCGGCGAAATCCCTAGAAGTCTAAGAACGAAAACCCTAGTTGAGACGCAGCTCGCTAACAGAAAACGAAAATATTCCTAAGTGCTAGTTTTTGGTGGTGAGAGCTCTAAAAATCGTGTCTGCTTCTGCCCTATACCTCTTGCTTATATACTCCCCGCCTTGGCGATTCGATCTTTCCATTTTGCTCGGATTTGAGTGTATCGGGAATCTTCCATTTTTCTCGATCCTTCCTTTTCTTCCGCGGAAATCTGTTATTTGTCTTCATAATTGCCTACCGCCAAAACGTTATCGTATCTTCGGGTTAGATTCTGTTGAGATCGCGAGATGGGCTTTTAGCGCGTTTTAGGACCTTCTGGGCCGTTTTGCTATAAATCCGTTTCTCGACCTTGTACGGAATTGTTTTCTGATTCGATGCCGTTTTTAGTAAATTCCTCGAGTTAATCATAATGTTTAGCTACGTTTGTTTCTCGGTTAATCGTTTCCGTCTTTTACGATTTACTCGAGATTTTTATTAAAAACGCGGTTTTTACGATATACTAGACGTTTTTATTAAAAATACGTTTTTACGACTTTAACGAAAAATCTCGGATAAATCGTATAGTTTGGGCGATGTTCGGTGTCTTGTTTAACCGTCACCGTTTTATACGATTTCTTTGAGTTCTTTTCGAGAAAACGGAGTTTTACGGTTTTTATCGTAAAATTCGACGATAAGTCGGATCGAGACGAAACGAGAGACATTTCGGCCGTGGTTCAGATGCGACTGTGTCGAAAGGACGTAAGTTTCGAATTGGGGATGCGGGAGATCGAGGCTAGGGATGGTCGGTTTAACGTACGGAGAATCGAGCCGGTCCGATCCAATTCGCCGGTTTGACGAACTGTCCGGGAAATCTCTAGTTCGCCTGCTGGCGAACTAGTCGGGAAGCTTCTAGTTCGCCTGCTGGCGAACTAGTCGTGACTAGTTCGCGTTTTGCGGAGGTTTCAGTTTTTTGCGGTTTTATAAAACGATTCTCGAGTTTTATGAAACGACTTCTCGAGTTTTATAAAATGATTCTCGGGTTTTATAAAACGATCTTTGAGTTTTATAAAACGACATCTCGAGTTTTATAAAACGATCTTCGAGTTTTATAAAATGATTCTCGAGTTTTATAAAATGATCCTTCGAGTTTTATAAAGCGATTCTCGAGTTTTATAAAATGATCTTCGAGTTTTATAAAATGATTCTCGAGTTTTCGAGTTTTATAAAACGACTTCTCGAGTTTTATAAAACGATTCTTCGAGTTTTATAAAACGATTCTCGAGTTTTATAGAACGATTCTCGAGTTTTATAAAACGACTTCTCGAGTTTTATAAAACGATTCTTCGAGTTTTATAAAACGATTCTTGAGTTTTATAGAACGATTCTCGAGTTTTATAAAACGACTTCTCGAGTTTTATAAAACGATTCTCGAGTTTTATAGAACGATTCTCGGGTTTTAGAAAACGACTTCTCGAATTCTATAAAACGATCTTCGAGTTTTATAAAACGACTTCTCGAGTTTTATAAATCGATTCTCGAGTTTTATAAAATGATTCTAGAGTTTTATAAAACGATCTTCGAGTTTTATAAAACGACTTCTCGAGTTTTATAAAACGATTCTTTTAGTTTTATAAAATGACTTCTCGAGTTCTATAAAACTATTCCTTTTGTATTTTTGCGGGGAATTTTGGCTATTGATTCCGTCGTACCGATTTTGACCCCAACAGTAACCCCCCAGCTTGTGAGAATCGTGGGATTCTTGCGAGTGGATTGAGCTTGTTTGGCGAGTTTGGTAGAATTAGGCGGAACTTTAATGGCCAAAAGTCCAAGGGTGAATAGTAAAATTCTTCCTTATAAGTATATGGAATGAGTTTCTCAAGTTATTCACTCATTTTCCCATAACTTGCCTAAGTCTCAATAAGTTTTCTTTCTACTTCTTCTTTTGGATCCCTTTTCTTTCGACCGTCCAACATGTCTTCCGAATGGAAAGTTTCAGATCATGCTCATGCATCTATTTTTGATCCGAGCGACCTTGATACCTCTGGCGATTGTCCTCTTCCCAGACCGATCTTTCAACGTTTTTTCACGACCGAGGAGAAGTTTTCGGAATACTGTTTAGCCGTGAAGGCCGCGAAGGTGCCACCTTTGAATTTTTGGGTTCCGAAGCAGGATAAACCTCGGAGGAGGGCAGTTGGTCCGAGTGCAAGCACTGCTGATTCCCTCAGAGATATGAGGAATCTCCGTGAAATCCCTGAGTCAGTCCAGTTTTGCCTTCCCGTCCTAGGCCAGGATGTTGAGAATCCGCCCCCGGGTTATTTTTCATGCTACGAAGCCTTTCTGTTGAACTGTCAGCTATGGTTCCCTATTCCTCGAGCCATTGTCGAGTTGTTGGATAGGTTTGGTGTACCGTTCGGCCAACTACGTCCTGGTGGATTGCAACACCTTGTCGGGATTTTGGTGTTAGGCTATGAGCGCGGGATGTCCCTTGATGCGGACTATCTTTCGGCTATGTTGACATTCAAGGGAAGAGGGGATGGCTTTTACTTAGCCGCTCGGCGGGACATGACAGTCATCGGTGGGCTTGCCTCGAATGAGCATGGTTGGATCGAGCGATTCTTCTATGTCAAAATCGATAGCGCATCTGTGGAAGAGGGCTGTATTCCTTTGTTCAGGACCGCGTGGGCGACAACTGGTATTCTATTGACGTGATCTCCATATCCGTATATGTATAGGTTTTAACTCTTTTCGCTTGTTTTGCAGTGCCTACCCTCCACAGGCCGCTACTCGAGGATTTCCCAGAGGTCATGAATCTTCCTTGTGGCGGCCCACTTCATTGGGGATACTTTTCTCCGAAAAGGGTTCGTCGCGCCGTTGCCTATTATTCTATAGTGTTGAAGCTTTGTGAATGGATTGTATGACAAGTTAACAAGAACAACCTCTCTTATTAATCCTTGAGAAAATTACTCAAAACTCAAGATCACAAAAACAAACCTCCAAAAACACTTAGGTTATTGCAACAAGACTGCAACACCATATATAAGACTCAAAGCATCCTAAACTCGTTTAACAAACCTTCTAACCTATTTTAGATAACTCCAACTTAAAATAGGATAATGATAACTTTTATTCTAAGTTTTATTTCAAGCTTATCCCAACAATCTCCCCCTTAAGCTTGAAATCCTTTTGTGACAAATCTTCAACTCCAATCAATCCTCTCATTTCCTTGTGTCGAACCCTTCCAAGTCCTTTAGTTAAAATATCAGCCTTTTGTATACTTCCCGGAATGTGTTGAACCTCAATAAGATTGTTGTCCACACACTCTCTTATGAAGTGATAGCGACGATGGATATGCTTACTCCGTCCATGGAACACCGGGTTCTTGGTCAAAGCAATTGCAGACCTGTTATCAATCAGAAGCGTTAGTTTCTCACTCTCCTTACTCATTATCTCACCAAGTAAGTCCTGAAGCCAAATAGCCTGTTTTGCTGCCTCGGTAGCTGCCATAAATTCTGCTTCACATGACGAGAGAGCTACTGTTTCTTGCTTCTGAGAACACCAAGTTATAGGTGACTCTGAGAAGTAAAAGATATGCCCAGTTGTGCTTCGTCCGTCGTCTTCATCTACATTGTGGCTTGCATCACTGTAACCAAGCAATTTTGTGCTCTGTGACCGTCTAAACACTAGACCATGAGTTAGTGTGCCTTGCAAGTATCTCAGGATCTGTTTTATAGCCGCTGCGTGTGATGTCTTAGGCTCCTGCATATACCTACTCATAACACCCACGGAGAAAGATAGGTCCGGTCGAGTATGTAATAGGTATCTGAGACACCCAATGCTTCTTCGATACTCCTTCTCATCTATGCTTTGCTCGTGTGTTGACTTTGAAATCTTCACATTAGGATCCATTGGCACATGTACTGCATTGCACTCACTCATTCCTGTTTCTTCTAATATCTTCTTGGCGTATCTCTCCTGTTTCAGTGTTATTCCTTCATCATTTTGAGCAACTTCGATTCCAAGATAGTATGTTAACTCTCCCAAGTCACTCATCTCAAACTTTGCAGACATCTCCCTTTTAAACTCTGTAATGAGATTGATACTTGTTCCAGTTACTAGCAAATCATCCACGTACACTGCAACCAAGAGTAGATGATCTTTGTCCTGTCTACGATACAGAGCTGGTTCCTTTGAGCATCTTTCAAACTTTAAACTTCCCAGTTCCTTGTTTAATTTCTCGTTCCAAGCTCGTGGAGCTTGTCTCAGACCGTACAGAGCTTTGTTCAGTTTTTACACCTTTCTTTCTTGTCCTGCAACCTCGAATCCCTCAGGTTGTGAGACGTATACTTCTTCCTTGAGGTCACCGTGTAGGAATGCAGTTTTGACGTCCAAGTGATGTACCTTCGAACTTCTAGATGCAGCTAAGGCCAATAAGAATCTCACGGTTTCTATTCTTGCTACTGGAGCAAAAACTTCTTCAAAGTCTATCCCATGTCTTTGAATGTAGCCTTTAGCTACTAATCTAGCCTTGAACTTGTTGATGCTTCCATCTGCGTTTCGTTGAAGACCCATTTTAGCCCAATTGCCTTTGCTCCAGTTGGAAGTTCTGTTAAATACCACGTTCTGTTTTTCTTTATGGAGTTGATCTCGTCTTCACACGCATCTCTCCATACTTTCTTGTCTTTGGCTTCTGCAAAACTCCACGGTTCATCATTTATATTTAAGAGTAATCTCTCTCCTTCCAACTCTGCAAGTAGTATGTAATCATCTAAGTATCCAGGTCTTCTTCTCTCCCTTTGAGATCTTCTTAGCTCAAACGTACAGTATTCTTCGTTATTATCCTCATCATCATCATCTTCTTCTTGATTAATAACACTGATATCATGAGTTTCTGTTTTGTCTTCTTCAACGTTTACTTCTGTAGAGTGGCTGTTGTCAATGCCATGATTACCGTATTGGCTTATATCAATATGTAGAGGTTCCGGTTCTTTGTTTCCTTCACAAGCATCCCACTCCCAGCTTCTGCCTTCATCAAATATCACATCTCGACCCACCAAAATTTTCTTGCTTTTAGGGTCATATAACCTGTAGGCCTTAGATCCCGGTTCTGTCCCTAAGTGCACCAGCATCCGTGATCTGCTGTCCAATTTTCTCAAATGTTGAGACTCCACCTTTGCATAACCAACGCATCCAAAAATTCTCAAATGTTCTATGCTTGGCTTCTTTCCCTTAAACAGCTCATATGGTGTCTTATTCTTTATGACTCGTGTCGCAGCTCTGTTTATAATGTAGGTTGAGTGTCTGACTGCTTCCCCCCAGAGGTTATTTGGTAACATCATATGCTTTAGAAGACTCCTGGTCATACCAAGTAAGGTTCCGTTACGTCTTTCTACTACCCCGTTCTGTTGGGGTGTGTAAGGTGCTGTTAGATGTCTTGTTATGCCAGCCTTCTCACAGAAACTCAGGAATTCATTTGACACAAACTCTCCCCCTCTATCTGTCCTGAATGTCTTTATGGTTTTCCCTGTCTCCTTTTCGACCGTAGCCTTAAAGTTTTTAAATTTCTCAAACGCTTCCCCTTTCTCCTCAAGAAGTATCGTCCACATATAACGAGAGAAGTCATCAATAAGTACGAAGATATACCTTTTGTGTGAGGGTGTCATTGGTGTTATTGGCCCGCAGAGGTCTCCATGTATGAGGCCAAGAACTTGATCAGCTCGATAAGTAGTAGCTTGAGGGAAGGCATGTCTTGCTTGCTTTCCAAACAAACATGAAGTACATGGTTGTGTTTCCATCTCAAACCTTGTTAGTCCATGTACCAGCTCCTTATTAATCATTGAACGCATTGCTTCTCTTCCTATGTGTCCTAGTCTTGCATGCCACTTTGCAAATTCGCTCATAACTGATGCTTGGAGGCAATGTTCATTGCTATCAATAGAGACTTTGTATAACCGATTTCTCGACCGTTTGGCTTTAATGATCAGTTTCCCATCTCTGTCTAGCAAGGTGAGATCGTCACCTTTCATTCTGACATCGCATCCAGACTCCGTAGCTTGCCCCAAGCTAATTATATTACTCTTTAGCTTCGGTATGTAATAGACATCTGTTAAGACTCTCTTTTCTCCATTGTTCAAGTGAAATAATATGGGTCCTTTACCCTCTATGTCAATGCGTGAATCATCTCCGAACCTCACCTTTCCAGTAATATTTTCATCAATCCACTTGAAGTATCTTCGATTTCCAGTCATGTGGTTGCTTGCTCCGTTGTCTAAGTACCACACTTGATCATTGTCTGAGCTTGATCCAAAGTCTTGTAAGTTTAGATTTTTCTCGTTGAGATAAACAATCTCGTGCATCATAAGATCCTCTGCCTCTGTTGTATCGTTGTCCTTCTCCTTAACTTCGTTTACCTCTTGCAACTTTAGTAAACGATCAGGACACACCGACGTGAAGTGTCCCATCTTGTCACACCGGAAGCACATTATCTTCGTCATATCAAAGTCTTGATTGTACCTTTCATTGTATCTCCCTCGGCCTCTACCTCTGTTATTGAAATATCGTCCACCGCGTCCACGGCCTTTGTAGTTTGTGTTGTAATCACGACTGTTGTTGGTTGGTTGAGTTTGATGTTGTGGCTGAGTCTCATTGTTTGTGAACATGAGCTTATTCTGTGTTTCTTCTTCTTCTTCATCTTTTATTCTCTCCTCATAGGCCTTCATTCTTCCAATGATGCTTTCAAAGGTTGCTGTTTTTAGATCAATAAATTGTTCGGTTGTTGCAACAATTTGAATAAACTTCTTTCTTGGAAGACAAGCCAGAAACTTCTTTATAAGCTTGTGTTCTTCGATTACTTCTCCCAAGGCTGCAGATTTTGTTGATATTTCGATTATCTTCCCAACAAACTCATCAATGGTATCTTTGTCCTTCATCTTCAATCTTTCAAACTCTGACATCAAAGTCTGTAATCTTGCTTCGCGAACTAAATCTGCTCCCATGTATCGTGATTCTATTGCATCCCATACTTTCTTCGCAGTGTCCAAGTCACCTATTTGCAATACAAGTGATTCGGGCAAGCTTGGAAAATTAGGGCTGTGGCAAGGTCATTCTTTTCTCTATCTTCAGATTCCTTTTCTACTATATCCCAGACTTTGTTTACTTTCAGAAGTAACCTAATCCGAATTGTCCAAACTGCATAATTGGTTGTTGTTAAAACCGGACAGCTTATCTTCGTTGTTCCTCCGCCTTCCTTCCCTTTAGCAACAACAATGTCTCCCATGTTGCTTTAGGTTGATCTCTCCTAGAAGCTCTGATACCAAATATAGTGTCGGAGCTTTGTGAATGGATTGTATGACAAGTTAACAAGAACAACCTCTCTTATTAATCCTTGAGAAAATTACTCAAAACTCAAGATCACAAAAACAAACCTCCAAAAACACTTAGGTTATTGCAACAAGACTGCAACACCATATATAGGACTCAAAGCATCCTAAACTCGTTTAACAAACCTTCTAACCTATTTTAGATAACTCCAACTTAAAATAGGATAATGATAACTTTTATTCTAAGTTTTATTTCAAGCTTATCCCAACATATTCATCTGGTTTTTCTCGTGACAGTCATACTGAGTTTGAAGCGGGTGATGATGCGGAGGAGAGGGAGAGATCTAGATCTCCGCAGGACAGAGAAGTTCCGATCGGTCGCGGTCAAGCGTTCGACGACGATATCAATATCGAAGATCTTATTGACTTTTTGGCCTCCGAATTTGACCCGACCGAGACGTCAACCCGAGGGCCGGCCGACACACCGTTTACGAAGGCGTCGAGGCTTTTAAACAAGGTTTGTCTATTTTTTTGTCACTATGTATATATATCGTTTTTTTTATAAAGGATGATATTTTCCGTTTTGCAGGGTCTTCGCGTTATGAGGGAAGCGGTGAGCGTGAACAGCGCGGAACTTCACAAGGCCGAATCTAGGGCTGCAGCGGCGGAGGCGGAGGCTGTTCATATCAGAGAGGAGATCGATGCCAGTTTCTCTCGCGCCCAGGATTTAGCCGTAAGGGAAGCTGCTCGTGTGAGAGAGGAGTATGAAGCGGAATCTCGTGGAAGCTTAGAGCTTTCTGACGTGATGGTTCGCCGAGCTCGTAGAGCGGGAAAAAGAGAGGTTGCTGCGGAGTTTATGGCTCGCCGTGAGCGGTTCGTACCTCTTTATGCGGAATTTGAAGATGCGCAAACGGCGAATGGCGATTTCCGTGAGTGCCGGGGCATAGCCGGGGGTTTGCATCTTACCCAAAAACCGGACTATTCGTATGAGGTTGAGATTGCAAAGCAGACAGCGCGCCTGGATAAGAGAGAGAAGAAGAAGAACGAGTCCGTCAATCCTGGAAAGCGCATGTGGGATCAGTGGAGTCCCATTGTGGTGTCGCCGGATTCGATCGAGATTGGACCTGGGAATTCGGATGCGGAAGGTGAAGTTGACCAGTCCGCGTTTGATGACTTTAGTGTGTGATGCTATTGCTTTTATGATTTCGTTGTTGTTTTTCTGGGACTGCTCGTTGGTGGCTTTGAATCCCTGCCGCTGGATGGCGTGTATTTGAAGATTAAGAAATTTTTTCTAAGTGTGAAATTCGCGTTTTGTTTTTAGATGTAGAGGGAAGAATACGAGTTGTCATCTCTTATCTAACTCTTGGTGTAAATCGTCCGATTCGTTAACTCGGAAAGTTTCGATTTTTGCGGGCGAAGAGACATGCCTTTAGGATCTCGATTCATGCCTTGAGACGTTAGCGACCAGTGTGCTTGGTTTAGGGCAAGACCTAGGTTTACTTTCGGATTGAGGCTATGCGATGACTAGTCGGCTTTCCTTTTGCCCTTTGCGATTTTAACCTGACTCCATACCGATTTAGAATCCGCGATAGGTTCTCGGCTTATACGATTCGTATGGGTGGAATCGAGCATCTCACCGGGAACAATTTCTAAGTTGCCCGGAAGTGCTGACCAAAAATTTGGATTTCTTTTATAGCGCGCTATTTTATCCTAGTCGGATGTATGCGGACCGATAGGTCGATGCGTTTGTTTAGGACGGCTAGCGTGCTCGACGGGGCCAATCGCCAAGCGTTCGCGTTTTTATAGTCACGGACGGACTTAGTGGAATATTTTTCTCGGGAATTTAGGCGACGTCTCGCCGGTTCTTTCCGAAAATATTTTGATGTATAAGTTTTATAGAAACGATGAGTAGTTGTTGCGGAAGTAATTTCCGGTGGTTTGGAATTTTTTTTGCGTTTTCGATAGTAGCGGAGATAATTCTAACTTTGTCTTTATTAAAAATTTCAAAACTTTTGCGATTGCAAAACGAAAGTTTAAAAATTTGGGAGTATACGAATACTCGTATACTCACCCACTTCCCCCCCTCCCCCCCGTTTTGGAAGGGGGGGGGATAGCTGAACTTGTCTTTAGGCGAGCTGCCTACGTATTCCTTTCGGAAATCAAGCCATCTCGTAGTTCTGATTGTTTGCGCGACTGTGCTTACTCGGCTGTCGCAGACTTCTCGATCGCTTCAGTTGCGGGATCGATGTCTTGGTCCGGGATTGTCTCCTCCGGCCAGGTAGGAGCGATGGGTGCGGGAACTTGTGGTTTCTCGACCATTGCTTGCTTCGGGTCGTCTTCTGCGGGCGGTGGCGTAACCTTTGCTCGTTTCGGTTTTACGATTGCGACCGCTAATTGTCTTAGCTTGTGTTCGGCCAGGAAGCAGAATCGTGACTGTCTTTGGCATCTCCAAATCGCTGCGATTCCCGTGGGAGTTGGGAATTTGATGCCTAAGTGATACGTCGATAGAACCGCCTTCATGGAATTTACCATGGTGTTCCCATGATTACGTTGTAGATAGCCGAGAAATCGACTACCGCGAAGTTAACGATTTTCGTCATTTCTTTCTCTGCGACCGGTAGTCGGATTGATCCCAAGGTCATGGACATCTCGCGGGAGAAACTGGTTAACGGTTTTTGAATTGGCTCGACTTCCGATAGGTTAATCCCCATGCGTGCCAGTGTGTTGCGGAAGATCACGTTGATGGTACTTCTGGTATCGACCAAAATTCGAGCAACTTCTAAATCGCTTATCACTAAGTCGATGACAAGGGGATCGGCGTGAAATTGGTCGATTACGCCGGTTTCAGCGTCGTCGAATGAGATCACCCCTTTCAGAGAGTCATCCGTCGGCACCTTCCAACTCGAGCCGGTTTCGACTTTACGTTGGTAGGATTTGAATGATGAAACGGTGTCGTTGTAATATTGTGATTCGCCGATAATCATGTTGATTTTTCGGCGGTTAGCGTCGTTACCCTTCTCGTTTTGCCTTCGTCCACGTTTTTCGCCTGACTGGTTTCCCTGAGGCGGAGTTTCCGCTCGCGCGTTCCTGTCGTTCTTCAGAAGGAAATCCGAATCGTGGATGAGATCCTTGACACTGGATATCTTAGAGAGTTCTCCCGCGACCAATTTCTTGGCAAGTTTGGCGCCGAGAACTTTGCAGTTCACGGTGGAATGCCCACGGGTTTGGTGGAGGTCGCAGAAAGAATTCTCATCGTAATTCGAATTTCTCGTCCACGTGTTACCCGTGGTTTGCCCTTGCTCCGATCCAGAGTTGATGGCGTAGTTATGCGCCCCTTGGAGATCCTGACCCTCGTGATGGACGAACTTGTCGTTACGAGAATTCTTCTTTTTCGGCTTCTGCTCGGACGCGTTATCCTTCGCGGATGTTTTCGTCGGCTTATGCTTTTCGGACAGGATTTTAGTCTCCTCCTCGATGGTTATGTAATCGGTAGCCTTGTGGAGCGCGTCCTGGATCGTCCGCGGCTTTTCGAGAGTTATCCACTTTCGGAATTTTGATTTGTACCAAAGCGACTTTCTGAGCGCGTCGATGGCGGCTTTGTCGCTAATTCCGCTAACCCTAGCCATGACGAGTTTGAACCTACTCATGAAATCGCGGAGAGATTCGTCCTCCTTCTGCACCAAGCTCTAAAGGTCGGCGTTGGAGGTTTCCGGGTTAATGAACATCGAGTATTGCTTCAGGAATTCCAAAGCCAGTCGACGGAAACTTCCGATCGAATTTCGCCTAAGTTTGGCGAACCATTCGAGCGCTGCTCCTTCTAGGTTTTTGACGAAGAGGCGGCAGTTGCCCGCGTCCTTTTCGTGGTCCTTGAGCTTGGCTCGTCCCATGGTGATCTGGAATGCCTGTAGGTGTGCTTTGGGATCAGACGTCCCGTCGTAAGTCGGCACCTTAAGTTATCCGGGATCGGGCAGTTTGATCTCGGTGATGCGAGCCGTGAAGGGCGTTTTCCAAGACTCGTACAGTAACCGATCGATTTCGGGTGCAGCGCTGGTAGCGTGATGAAACTGAGATTTCACCGCTTTTACCGCTGCGGCCGTTTTAGTGATGTATTCGCGGAGATCGCAAATCTCGGTCAGATTGCTAGCAGTTTTCCGACCTTGTCTGCGTTTGCTGCGAGTAACCGGAGATCGCTCCTCGGCAGTTTTTGCGTATTGCACGAAGTCGAGTTCCTCCTCGTCTCCAGTAAGAGAACGTTCGGGAGAAGACTCCGGTATAGGACTTCGAGTTTTTCTTCTCCTAGGATGGACGTCAGCGTCTTTGTACGATGAATCGGCTTGGTCGCTTGTCTCCAGGTTAACCCTTTCGATGCTGTCGCCCTCGGTCTCCTGTTCGTGAGTAGGAGGTTTCTCCGATTCGTTTTGCGTCGCATCAGGGTTATCTTTTCCGGAATCCTTTTCCGGTAAGTTACCCTGCTCGTTTCTGGGACGATCCGTAGGAGCGCCGAAATCGAGCCTCCTTCCGCGGATCTTAGTAGTTCTGCGGGGGAGAATTGCTCGGGTTTTTGCAGTTAGGGTTTCAACCCGTTTTGCGAGCGAATAGATGAGCTTTTCCTGCTCTTCTGATTTTTTGTTAAACTCGGAAAGCATCTTTTCGATGGTCTCGGCGTTAGCGTTTGTAGCGTTGGCCGCGGACGCATCTTGTGGTGGTAGTGTTTCAACGTTGTCGCGTTCGTTGCGAGTTTGGTTGTCACCAATAATCGTTTCTTCGTTGGACATGTTGCGGCTTCGGTGTAAGATAGATCCGAGCCCCACCCCCTCCTTCTAGCGCCAAACTGTGGGAACCGAAATCCACCTACTGTCAATAAATCGTAAATAAAGAAACTTCGGGAAAACCCTAAGTTTCCAGACGAACCAGCTATCTGCAGAACCGCACAACGAAGATTAAGAAAACGACGAATTTAGAATTTAAAAGAGAATAAACGAAATTGAGAGCAAAGAGGTTCTTATTCCGAATCCGCGTAAGAACTGTTACAACGAGAGTAGCCTTAGATGTATGAGCCGTCGGCGAAATCCCTAGAAGTCTAAGAATGAAAACCCTAGTTGAGACGCAGCTCGCTAACAGAAAACGGAAATATTCCTAAGTGCTAGTTTTTGGTGGTGAGAGCTCTGAAAATCGTGTCTGCTTCTGCCCTATACCTCTTGCTTATATACTCCCCGCCTTGGCGATTCGATCTTTCCATTTTGCCCGGATTTGAGTGTATCGGGAATCTTCCATCTTTCTCGATCCTTCCTTCTCTTCTCAAACTTACCTTTTATCTTCGAGCTTGACATTTATTTACCTTCTGCGAGTAAACCGCCAAAACGTTATCGTATCTTCGGGTTAGATTCTGTTGAGATCGCGAGGCGGGCTTTTATCGCGTTTTAGGACCTTCTGGGCCATTTTGCGATAAATCCGTTTCTCGACCTTGTACGGAATCGTTTCCTGATTCGATGCCGTTTTTAGTAAATTCCTCGAGTTAATCGTAATGTTTAGCTACGTTTGTTTCTCGGTTAATCGTTTCTGTCTTTTACGATTTACTCGACATTTTTATTAAAAACGAATTTTTTTACGACTTACTCGACGTTTTTATTAAAAATACGTTTTTTACGACTTTAACGAAAAATCTCGGATAAATCGTATAGTTTGGGCGATGTTAGGTGTCTTGTTTAACTGTCACCGTTTTATACGATTTCTTCGAGTTCTTTTCGAGAAAACGGAGTTTTACGGTTTTTATTGTAAAATTCGAACGATAAGTCGGATCGAGACGAAACGAGAGACATTTCGGCCGTGGTTCAGAATGCGACCGTGTCGAAGGACGTAAGTTTTGAATCGGGGATGCGGGAGATCGAGGCTCGGGATGGTCGGTTCAACGTACGGAGATCCAGCTCGCCGGTTTGACGAACTGTCCGCGAAATCTCTAGTTCGCCTGCTGGCGAACTAAGCCAAGCTGGCTTAGTTCGCCAGCAGGCGAACTAGTCGGGAAGCTTCTAGTTTGCCTGCTGGCGAACTAAGCCAGCAGGCGAACTAGTCGTGACTAGTTCGCATTTTGCGGCGGTTTCGGTTTTTCGCGGTTTTATAAAACGATTCTCGAGTTTTATAAAATGACTTCTCAAGTTTTATAAAACGATTCTCGGGTTTTATAAAACGATCTTTGAGTTTTATAAAATGACTTCTCGAGTTTTATAAACGATCTTCGAGTTTTATTAAATGATTCTCGAGTTTTATAAAACGATCCTTCGATTTTTATAAAACGATCCTTCGATTTTTATAAAACGATCCTTCGATTTTTTTAAAACGATTCTCGAGTTTTATAAAACGATCTTCGAGTTTTATAAAATGATTCTCGAGTTTTATAAAACGATCTTCGAGTTTTATAAAACGACTTCTCGAGTTTTATCAAACGATTCTTCGAATTTTATAAAACGATTCTTCGAGTTTTATAGAACGATTCTCGAGTTTTATAGAACGATTCTCGAGTTTTATAAAAGACTTCTCGAGTTTTATAAAATGATTCTTCGAGTTTTATAAAACGATTCTCGAGTTTTATAGAATGATTCTCAAGTTTTATAGAACGACTTCTCGAGTTTTATAAAACGATTCTTCGAGTTTTATAAAACGATTCTCGAGTTTTATAGAACGATTCTCGAGTTTTATAAAACGACTTCTCGAGTTCTATAAAACGATCTTCGAGTTTTATAAAACGACTTCTCGAGTTTTATGATGTCACTCAAATGTTTAACCTAAGGAGTGATTTTACTCCCTCAAATAAGAGGTTCAATCGTAGCACTTAGGGATCGAATCCACAAGGAACTAGAGTCACAAAAGATATAATCCTAAGTGATTAAGCTAGGTTGAAAAAGGTTTAAAACAGTAAGTAAAATAAGTAGCAATGGTAATTTACTAAGGAAAATAGGTTTTGGGTTTGAAAAAAATGAAGAGAAATAGTTAGATTCAAGGTTACTATTCAGAAAATCAGGATTATAAATCTATAGATGTCTTAACGAATTGCTTGCAAATATATGAGAACTTCAACCCTTAGACAAATCTATAGCTGTCGCTAGTTAGACTCGTCCATTGATCTGATTGCCGACTGCATCGATGGATGTTGCTATCGCAGTGTCGATCGATATAAGCTGTCGTCGATCGATAACTCTAGAGGAGTATCGTCAGGGGCAGTCTTGTAATTTGGTGAAAACTTGGGCTTCAAGTTGGCCAAATAAATCTTGCTCATCCCGCTCTATATCGATCGATGGTACATTGCGTACATCGATTGATGGAGTATCTCGACTTCAACTTCTACGGAAGCGTCATCGATCGATTACATAGGGTGTGTATCGATCGATATGTATCTCTTATGTTGGATCTTCATAGTCATCTTGGAAAACTCTTCTTTAAGCACCAAAAGGCACCTAAATCATCACTTTACCACAAGATGCTCCTGAACCTGAAAACATACCTAATAGACTCCAAAACATAGATAATTATAATAAAAACATATAGAAAATATGACCAAAAATGGGTCAAAATCATGGTATATCAACTCCCCGAGACTTAACCTTTTGCTTGTCCTCAAGCAAACATCAAGTTAGTCTTGAAAAAAAGTTTAAAAACAGCAGGGACTCAATCAAAATCTCAACTTAAAAATCATAACCTCTTACTTTGTTGTAAACCACATCTTATTCCTATCAACTACAGAAGTACATTATACCATATCCTAGCTTAGCAACCTAATCATCTAGCCAATCAACTTAAACATTCCTTGTCTGTCTATCCCCTCTACTGATTTCATTTATGCATAAAAATAAAGGTGTCGGCTTTACCTAGGGAGTATCGATCAAGGAACACTTGGATTCAACTCAAACAAGTTTTCAGGCATTCTCATACTGGTTCCCTTTCTTGATTTATCCCCCTTCTCTGAATCCCAACTCTTCTTTCTTTTATATCAATCCAAATGAACAGTTAATGTTCATCTTATTGATCTTTCTTGACAATTTGTAAGCGAATAGTGGGGTCATAGGTAATGTACCTCTCCCTCGCTGTGATTATTCCTTTGATTTAGAATAGTGGGGTCATAGGTAATGTACCTCTCCCTCTGCCTCTCAGGAAATCATCTCAATCTTTTATTTTCTGGGGATGCCGAAGGAATGAAAGAAGGAAACCTAAATTTTTAGAGACTTTTACCTTCCAGACTTGCAAGAGGATTCCGATCCCTTGTATACCAAGCCCTAAGACAAGCAATAGATGTCAGGTTAGGTTGGAAATCAGCTTTGCTTCTTCCGGACAATCATGAAAGTGTTGACATAGGTGATCGGTGATCCACTTTAGCATCTATAGTACTTTCTGCAATCAATAAATCTAAGGATGGTGGTAAAGAGTGGTAAGATAAAAAGTAAGATTTTGAATTTTTTTCCCTTTCTTGACTCAATAAAACCAATTTTTGAAAACTTTATCAAAAAGATCAAAAAGAGGTAAAGTAGCATCAGTAATCAACTCCCCCCAGACTTAAATCATACACTGTCCTCAGTGTATAATTAGTCGGAGTTAGAGCATAAGAAAAATTAAATATGTGTAACTGATATCAAAAATTGGAAACGATATACCTGACCGATATGAGTATCGATCGATGGTGAGTCGCCATCGTCGATCGATGCGTGTTGGTCTGTGTCGAGCGATATCGACTGGTTCGTATCGGTCGATAGGTATGGATCGTGTGTATATCTTCCTAAAAACAAATTAAATAGAAACTAGTAAGTAAAAATAAAATAAAATAAGTAAGTAAAATACCAAACAGTGGGTTGCCTCCCACTCACTGCTTGTTTAAAGTCGGTTTAGCTAGACTATGGAAGTATGGTTGCTAGTTAGGTGGGTTGCTGGTACTTGTTGGTAAGCAAGTGTCCTCCTTTTCATGTGTTTCATCAAACCAAGAGGTTAGAAAGCTTCTTGTGGCCTTCTCACTTCTGGTCATGCTAGTCTTCAAACCATAAAATTCTGCTTGGATCCTTTCTAACCACCCCTCTAAGTTGGCAAGGCTGTACTGATGGTTGCCAATCATGCTGTAGATGTGTTCTGTTGTGCGCTGCATGGTGTCGTGGTGTGTTGGATCGTTGGTAGAGGCTGGAGGTTGCATATCGATCGATGCGTTGTGTGCTTCATCGATCGATGGGGATGGGTCAGGTCGGCTGGCGAGCTGTCTTTGGATATCTTTTACCTCCTTCTGAATATCTTCCATTGGGCATTGCAGACCTTTGAAATCACTGTGTAGGGGAAACCAGTATTCGTCCAGTATTCTGTAGTCTTCGTCTCCACAAAACTCAAGGATTTGTAGATTTGTGCTGTGGTTTCTTCAAGTTCTTCCCTGGTACAGAATTCTTGAGCATGGGTTTGTCATCGATCGATAGCTTCTGTAAGTGGTGCTCGATCGGGTTAAGTACGAGTGTATCGATTGATGCAGGGGGATCTGTATCGGTCGATGGCTGTGGCTGAGATAGCAGTTGTCCGCGTAGAGTTTTGAGTTCTTCTTGTAGGGCATCTCGTTTCTTTCGTACTGAGTCATTGTGGCTGGTCTGCCATAGCATTTCACCTCGAAGTCTTGATAGTTTTTTCTCAAGGTCAAGTTTCGCGCCTGCTATCTTCCAGTTGTGATCGCTGGTGAGGCCATCTAGCATGTAGGTGACTTTCTTTCTGTGTGTTGAGCTTGCCATCTGGAACTCCTTTAGCAAACTGATCAGCATATCTTGGTAGAGATAAACAAGAGCGACCAAATAGTGAGGCTCTCTTCAGCAAGTTTTCCATATCTTCTTTGGTGACATGGATGATGTCTCCGTTTACTGCTCTTGCATGGCCAGATTCATCTCTGTAGACTCCATATTCATCTTTCTTTTCCCAAAAGAAACGACGTTCTCCATTTTGGAAAGCTCTCGTCCCATACTCTCGGTGTGTATCGATTGATGCTAGTCTCCATGCATCGGTGTTGGGGTCAAAATCGGTACGACGGAATTAATAGCCAAAACTTTCCGCAAGAATACAAAGAGAACAGTTTTATAAAGCTCGAAAATCGTTTTATACAACTCGAGAAATCGTTTTATAAAACTCGAGAAATCGTTTTACGAAACTCGAGGATCGCTTTATAAAACTCGAGAAATCGTTTTATAAGACTCGAGAAATCGTTTTATAAAACTCGAGAAATCGTTTTATAAAACTCGAGAATCGCGTTATAAAACTCGAGAAATCGTTTTATAAAACTCGAGAAACCGTTTTATAAGACTCGAGAAATTGTTTTATAAAACTCGAGAAATCGTTTTATGAAACTCGAGAATCGCTTTTTAAAACTCGAGAAATCGTTTTATAAAACTCGAGAAATCGTTTTATAAAACTCGAGAATCGCTTTATAAAACTCGAGAAATCGTTTTATAAAACTCGAAGACCGTTTTTATTAAACTAAAAAGTCGTTTTATGAAATCCAAAGATCGTTTTATAAAACTCGAGAATCGTTTTACAAAACCGCAAAAAACCGAAAAAGCCGTAAAACGCGAACTAGTCGCTACTAGTCCGCCCACCGGCGATCTAAGAAGCACTCTCTAGATCGCCCATCGGCGATCTAAGCCGGGCCCGGCTTAGATCGCCGATGGGCAATCTAAGGGTCACTCTTTAGATCGCCCATTGGCGATCTAAGCCGGACCCGGCTTAGATCGCTGATGGGCGATCTAAGGGTTGCTCTTTAGATCGCCTATCGGCGATCTAAGCCGGGTCCGGCTTAGATCGCCGATGGGCGGTCTAAAAACTTCCCGAACACTCCGCGTCTCGATTTCCCGCATTCCTGATTCAAAACTTACGTCTTTCGACAAGGTTGCGTTCTAAACCACGGTCGAAATATCTCTCGTTCCATCTCGATCCGACTTACCATTCGAGTTTTACGATAAAGACCGTAAAACTTTGTTTTCTCGGAAAGAACTCGAGGAAATCGTATAAAACGGCAACGGTTAAACGAAACACCAAACATTGCCTAAACTATACGATTTATTCGAGATTTCTCGTTAAAATCGTAAAAAACGCGCTTTTAATAAAAATCGCCGAGTAAGTCTAAAAAAACGTGTTTTTAATAAAAAGAAATCGAGTAAATCATAAAACTTCGCGATTAACCCGAGAAATTTATTAAAACGACGTCAGATCAGGAAACGATCCCATAAAAAGTCGGAAAACGGTTTTATCGCAAAACGGCCCGGGAGGACCTAAACCGCGATAAAAACCCATCTCGCGATTTTAACGGAATCTAACCCGCAGATTTGATAACGTTTTGACGATTTACTCGCAGAAAGCAAATAAAAGTCAAGTTTGAACATAAAAGGAAGGTTTAAAGAGAAATAGAAGATTTCCGCAGAAGAAAAGGAAGGATCGAGAAGAATGGAAATTCCCGATTTAAGTCAAATCTGGGCGAAATGGAAAGATCGGATTGCCAAGGCGAGGAGTATATAAAGAGGAGGTCTAGAGCAGAAGCAGGAGGACGAAATTCAGAGCTCTCACCACCAAAACTAGCATTTAGGAATCTTTCCGTTTTTCTGTTAGCGAGCTGCGTCTCAATTAGGGTTTTCTAGTTCTTACGCTTTCGGCAATTCTTTTTGTACCAGTTCTACGCAGATTCGGAATAAGAACCTTATTGCTTTCAATCTCTCTTATTTTCGTTTTAATTCTAAGTGTTTTAGTCATCTTAATCTTTGTTGTGCGGTTCTCGCAGATAGCCGGTTCCTCTGGAAACTTAGGGTTTTCCCGAAGTTTCCTTTTTTACGATTTATTGACAGTAGGGTGAAATCGACTCCCACAGTTTGGCGCTAGAAGGAGGGGGGGTCGGATCTATCTTACACCGTAACCGCAACATGACTAACGAAGAAACGATGACTGGTGACAACCAAACTCGCGACGAACGCGACAACGTTGAAACACCGCTACCAAAAGACGCGCCTGCGGCCAACGCTACAAACGCTAACGCCGAGACCGTCGAAAAGATGCTTTCCGAGTTTAACAAAAAATCGGAAGAGCAAGAAAAGCTCATTGGTTCACTCGCAAAATGGCTCGACACCCTAACTGCGAGAACCAATGCGATTCGCCCCCGCGGAACTACCAAGATCCGCGGAAGGAGGCTCGATTTCGGCGCTCCTACGGATCGTCCCAGAATCGACCAGGGAAACGTACCGGAAAAAGATTCCGGAAAAGAAAACCCTGACGCGACGCTGAACGAATCGGAAAAATCTCCTATTCGCGAACAGGAGACCGAGGGCGACGGCATCGAACGGGTCAACTTGGAAACAAGCGACCAGGCCGATTCGACGGACGAAGACGCCGACGTCTATCCTAGGAGAAGGAATACTCGCAGTCCTCAACCGGAGTCGTCTCCCGAACGTTCCTTTACCGGAGACGAAGGGGAACTCGACTTCGCGCGATACGCAAGAACCGCCGAGGAGCGATCTCCGGTCACTCGCAGCAAACGCCGACAAAGTCGGAAAACTGCTGGCGGTCTGACCGAGGTGCGCGATCTCCGCGAGTACATTACCAAAACGGCCGCGGCGGTAAAAGCGGTGAAATCTCAGATTCACCACGCGACCAGCGCCGCACCCGAGATCGATCGGCTGCTGTACGAGTCTTGGAAAACACCCTTCACGGCCGCATCACCGAGATCAAATTGCCCGATCCCGGAAAGCTTAAGGTGCCAACTTACGACGGGACGACCGATCCCAAAGCACACCTGCAAGAATTCTAGATCACCATTGGACGAGCCAAGCTCAAGGACCACGAAAAAGACGCAGGTTACTGCCGCCTCTTCGTCGAAAACCTAGAGGGAGCCGCGCTTGAATGGTTCGCCAAACTTAGACGAAATTCGATCGGAAGTTTCCGTCGATTGGCTTCGGAGTTCCTGAAACAGTACTCGATGTTCATCAACCCAGAGACCTCCGACGCCGATCTCTGGAGCTTGGTGCACGAGGAAGACGAATCTCTCCGCAATTTCATGAGTAGATTCAAACTCGTCATGGCTAGGGTTAGCGGGATCAGCGACAAAGCCGCCATCGGCGCGTTAAGAAAATCGCTCTGGTATAAATCGGAGTTCCGCAGATGGATAACTCTCGAGAAACCACGGACGATCCAGGATGCGCTCCATAAGGCCACCGACTTCATAACTATCGAGGAGGAAACTAAAGTCCTGTCCGAAAAGCATAAGCCGACGAAAACATCCACAAGGGATAACGCGTCCGAGAAGAAGTAGAAAAAGAAAAGCTCTCGTAACGACAAATTCGTCCATCACGAGGGACAGGATCTCCGAGGGGCGCATAACTATGCTATCAACTCCGGTTCGGAGCAAGGGCGAACTACGGGAAACACGTGGACGAGAAATTCGAATTACGATGAGAATTCTTTCTGCGACCTCCACCAAACCCATGGTCATTCCACCGTGAACTGTAAAGTTCTCGGCGCCAGGCTGGCCGCAAAGTTAGTCGCGGGAGAACTTTCCGAGATATCAAGTGTCAAGGATCTCATCCGCGATTCGGACCGCGTCCCGAAGAATGACAAAAACGCGCAGACCCCGCCTCATGGAAATCAGTCGGGCGAAAAACGCGGACGAAAAACAGACAGAAGGGTAACGATGCTAACCGCCAAAAAATCAACATGATCATCGGCGAATCGCCGTATTTTAGCGACACCATCTCGTCAATAAAATCTTACCAACGTAAAGCCGAAACCGGCTCAAGTTAGAAGGTGCCGATGGACGATTCTCCGACAGGAGTAATCTCTTTCAACGATGCTGAAACCGGCGGAATCGACCAACCGCACGCCGATCCCCTTGTCATCGATTTAGTGATAAGCGATCTAGAGGTTGCGCGAATCCTGGTTGATACCGGAAGCACGGTCAACGTCATCTTCCGCAACACGCTAGCACGAATGGGAATCGACCTCTCGGAAGTCGAGCCGATTCCAAAACCACTGACTAGTTTCTCCGGCGAAACGTCAATGACCTTGGGATCAATCCGACTACCAGTCGTCGCAAAAGAAGTGACGAGAATCGTTAACTTCGCGGTAGTCGATGTCCCGGCTATCTACAACGTGATTATGGGCACGCCTTGGATAAATTCCATGAAGGCGGTTCTGTCCACATATCACTTAGGCATCAAATTCCCGACGCCTACGGGAGTCGCAGTAATTTGGGGATGCCAAAGACAGTCACGATCTTGCTTCCTGGCCGAACATAAGCTGAGGCAATTAGCGGTCGCGATCGTGAAACCAAAACGGGCTAAGGTCACGCCACCGCCCACAGACGACGACCCGAAGCAAGCAACGGCCGAGAAACCAGAAGTTTCCGCATCCATCGCTTCCGCCCAACCGGAGGAGACAATCACGGACAAAGACATCGATCCCGAGACTGAAGCGATCGAAAAGTCTACGACAGCCGAGTAAGCGTACTCGCACAAACAATCAGAACTACGAGATGGCTTGATTTCCGAAAGGAATACGTAGGCAGCTCGCCTAAAGACGAGTTCAGCTATCCCCCTTTCCAAAGCGGGGGGGGGGGGGGAGTGGGTGAGTATACGAGTATTCGTATACTCCCAAAATTTTTTACAAAATTCCTTTTAACTTTGTAATCGAAAATTTTTCGAAATTTTTAATAAAGACAAAGTTAGAATATCTCCGCTACCATCTAAAAACGCAAATCCGGAAAATCGCTTTCGTAGTAACAACTACTCAATCATTTTACAAAAATTCGCATATCAAAATATTTTCGGAAAGAACGGGCGAGACGTCGCCTAAACTCTCGAAGAAAAATATTCCCCCACAGTCCGTCCGCGACTATAAAAACTCGAACGCTCGGCGATTGGCCCTGTCGAGCACGCTAGCCGTCCTAAACAAACGCACTGACCTATCGGTCCGCATACATCCGACGAGGATAAAATAGCGCGCTATAAAAGAAATCCAGAATTTTGGTCAGCACCTTCGGGGTGCTCGATTCCAACCAGACGAATCGTATAAGCCGAGAACCTATCGCGGATTCTAAATCGGTATGGAATCAGGTTAAATCGCAACGGGCAAAACGAAAGCCGATTAGTCATCGCACAGCCCTAATCCGAGAGTAAACCTAGGTCTTGCCCTAAACCCAGCACACTGGTCGCTAACGTCTCAAGGCATGAATCGAGATCCTAAAGGCATGTCTCTTCGCCCATATCTAAGCACTCGCGAAAAACGAAATCTCCCGAGTTAACGAATCGGACGATCTACACCTAAGAGTTAGGTACGAGATGACAACTCGTATTCTTCCCTCTACATCTAACATAAAAAAAAAAAAAAAAGCGAATTTCGTACTTAGAAAATATTTTCTTATTAAACATCCGAATACACACCGCCCGGCGGTAGGGATTCAAAGCCACCAACGGCCAGTCCCGGAAAAACAACGACAAAATCGAAAAAACTAAGAACATCACACATCAAAGTCGTCAAAAGCAGACTGATCGACCTCGCCACCCATATCCGGGATCTCAGGTCCAACTTTGATCGAATCCGGCGATACCACGATAGGATCCCACTGATCCCATAAAACCTGTCCGGGGTTAGCAGACCCGTTCTTTTTCTTCTCTCTCTTAGCTAGACGCTTTTTCTGCTTCGCAATCGCAGCCTCATACGAATAGTCCGAATCTTGGGTAAGATGCAAACCCCCGACTACGCCCCGACACTCGCGGAAATTACCCTTCGCTCTTTGCGCATCTTCAAATTCCGCATAAAGAGGCACGAACCGCTCACGACGAGCCATCAACTCCGCAGCAACTTCTCTTTTGCCTGCCCTACGAGCACGGCGGGCCATCGCGTCGGAAAGTTCTAAGCTTCGACGGGATTCGGCTTCGTATTCTTCTCTCACATGAGCAGTCTCCTTCGCGGCCAAATCCTGGGCACGAGAGAAATTGGCATCGATCTCCTCTCTGATGCGGACAGCCTCTGCCTCTGCTGCTGCAGCCCTGGACTCAGCCCTACGAAGCTCCGCACTATTCGCATTCACCGCCTCGCTCATAAAGCGAAGACTCTGCAAAATAAAACAAACATCCTTCGTAAAAACGTACGTACATAATCATAAAAAGAATAGGCAGACCTTGTTGAAAAGCCTCGACGGTTTTGCAAACGGTGTGTCGGCTGGCCCTCGAGATGACGTCTCAGCCGGATCGAATTCGGAAGGCGAAAAATCGATAAGATCCTCGATGTCAAAATCATCGATAGATACCGGAACTTCTCTATCCTTCGAGGATCTAGATCTTTCCCTCTCCTCTGCACCATCGTCCGCCTTAAGATCGGTATGACCATCACAAGAAAAACCGGACGAATAATAAGCGGCAGCTCGACGGATCCTTTTCGGAGAAAAAAATCCCCAATGAAGCGGGCCACCGCGCAGAAGGTTCATAACCCTCGGAAAATCTCTAAGCGTCGGTACCGGAGGCGCAAGCACTGCAAAACAAACGAAAAGGTTAAAACCTATGTCGACATAGATATAGGTGTCACGTTAGCAAAATACCGTTCGTCGCCCACGCAGCCCTAATCAAAGGAATACAACTCTCCTCCACCGATTCGCCGTCAATTTTGACGTAAAAGAAACGGCAAGTCCAGTCATGATCATTCGAGGTAAGCCCGCCAACAACCGTCATGCCCCGTCGAGGGGCTAGGTAAAAACCACCCGTCCTCGCCTTGAACATCAATATGGACAAAAGATAATCAGCGTCAAGAGACATACCGCGTTCATACCCCAACACCAGAATCCCGATAAGGTTCTGTAAACCTTTAGGGTGTAGTTGGCCGAAGGGTACTCCAAATCTATCCAAGAATTCAAAAATGGCCCGAGGAATAGGAAACCATAGATGGCAGGTGAGTAGAAAGGCTTCATAGCACGTGAAATAACCCGGAGGCGGATCCCCGGCACTCATACCCTCGGCAGGGATGCGAAACTGAACCGATTCGGGGATCGCGCAGGTGTTTTTCAAATACTGGAGAGAATCAACGGTACTCGTGCTCACGCCGACTGCCCTCTTCCGAGGATTCGTTCTTTTCGGAACCCAGAAATTCGGAGGCGGCCCCTCCGCGGCTTTCACGGCTGAATAGTAGTCTGCAAACTCTTCCTTAGTCGTGAAGAAACGTTGGAAAACCAGCTTGGGGAGAGAACAGCTGCCGGAAGTGTCAAGGTCGCTCGGATCGAAGATTGATGCATGAGCATTATCGGAAATTCTCCGTCCGAGAGACATGTTAGGTAATCAAAAGGAAAAATCTAGAAGAGAGAATAGAAAGAAATCTTCTTAAAACTTAAGCAAGTTATGGAGGAATGAATTAAAAATTTCCAGAACTCACTCCATATACTTATAGGGAAGAATCTTACTATTCACCTTTGGACTTTTGGCCATCAAAGTTCCGCCTAATTCCACCAAACTCGCCAAACTCGCCAAACAAACTCAAACCACTCGCAAAAATCTCACGATTCTTACGAGCTGGGGGGCTAACTGTTGGGGTCAAAATCGGTACGACGGAATTAATAGCCAAAACTTTCCGCAAGAATACAAAGAGAACAGTTTTATAAAGCTCGAAAATCGTTTTATAAAACTCGAGAAATCGTTTTATAAAACTCGAGAAATCGTTTTACGAAACTCGAGGATCGCTTTATAAAACTCGAGAAATCGTTTTATAAGACTCGAGAAATCGTTTTATAAAACTCGAGAAATCGTTTTATAAAACTCGAGAATCGCGTTATAAAACTCGAGAAATCGTTTTATAAAACTCGAGAAACCGTTTTATAAGACTCGAGAAATCGTTTTATAAAACTCGAGAAATCGTTTTATGAAACTCGAGAATCGCTTTATAAAACTCGAGAAATCGTTTTATAAAACTCGAGAAATCGTTTTAGAAAACTCGAGAATCGCTTTATAAAACTCGAGAAATCGTTTTATAAAACTCGAAGACCGTTTTTATAAAACTAAAAAGTCGTTTTATGAAATCCGAAGATCGTTTTATAAAACTCGAGAATCGTTTTACAAAACCGCAAAAAACCAAAAAAGCCGTAAAACGCGAACTAGTCGCAACTAGTCCACCCACCGGCGATGTAAGAAACACTCTCTAGATCGCCCATCGGCGATCTAAGCCGGGCCCGGCTTAGATCGCCGATGGGCGATCTAAGGGTCACTCTTTAGATCGCCGATGGGCGATCTAAGGGTCACTCTTTAGATCGCCCATCGGCGATCTAAGCCGGACCCGGCTTAGATCGCCGATGGGCGATCTAAGAAACACTCCCTAGATCGCCCATCGGCGATCTAAGCCGGGCCCGGCTTAGATCGCCGATGGGCGATCTAAGGGTTGCTCTTTAGATTGCCCTTCGGCGATCTAAGCCGGGTCCGGCTTAGATCGCCGATGGGCGGTCTAAAAACTTCCCGAACACTCCGCGTCTCGATTTCCCGCATTCCTGATTCAAAACTTACATCTTTCGACAAGGTTGCGTTCTAAACCACGGTCGAAATATCTCTCGTTCCATCTAGATCCGACTTACCATTCGAGTTTTACGATAAAGACCGTAAAACTTCGTTTTCTCGGAAAGAACTCGAGGAAATCGTATAAAACGGCAACGGTTAAACGAAACACCGAACATTGCCTAAACTATACGATTTATTCGAGATTTCTCGTTGAAATCGTAAAAAACGCGCTTTTAATAAAAATCGCCGAGTAAGTCGTAAAAAACGTGTTTTAAATAAAAAGAAATCGAGTAAATCATAAAACTTCGCGATTAACCCGAGAAATTTATTAAAACGACGTCAGATCAGGAAACGATCCCATAAAAAGTCGGAAAACGGTTTTATCGCAAAACGGCCCAGGAGGACCTAAAACGCGATAAAACCCATCTAGCGATTTTAACGGAATCTAACCCGCAGATTTGATAACGTTTTGACGATTTACTCGCAGAAAGCAAATAAAAGTCAAGGTTGAACATAAAAGGAAGGTTTAAAGAGAAATAGAAGATTTCCGCAGAAGAAAAGGAAGGATCGAGAAGAATGGAAAATTCCCGATTTAAGTCAAATCTGAGCGAAATGGAAAGATCGGATTGCCAAGGCGAGGAGTATATAAAGAGGAGGTCTAGGGCAGAAGCAGGAGGACGAAATTCAGAGCTCTCACCACCAAAACTAGCATTTAGGAATCTTTCCGTTTTTCTGTTAGCGAGCTGCGTCTCAATTAGGGTTTTCTAGTTCTTACGCTTCCGGCAATTCTTTTTGTACCAGTTCTACGCAGATTCGGAATAAGAACCTTATTGCTTTCAATCTCTCTTATTTTCGTTTTAATTCTAAGTGTATTAGTCATCTTAATCTTTGTTGTGCGGTTCTCGCAGATAGCCGGTTCCTCTGGAAACTTAGGGTTTTCCCGAAGTTTCCTTTTTTACGATTTATTGACAGTAGGGTGAAATCGACTCCCACAATCGGTCGATGGGCATTTTGTCTGGTTCGGGTCGTTTTCAATGATAGGTCCATTGGCCATCTAGAGTATGTCTGCAACATCTTCTGTGGAGATAGGAATGATTCTTCCATCTATAGCACGTGCATGACCATCTGAATCCCTGAAAATACAAAACTCATCCGGAATTAGTGAATTTAAATCAAATTTAGGTGTTTGTACCTCGGATGGTGTTGTGGGAGGATCGGTTGGTGGTCTGTGATTGATATCGATCGATGGAGAAATGTCTTTGCCGGTTGATGGCTTGTAGGGCGTGTCAGTCGATGGCTTGTACTCCTTGTCGAAAGATACGGGATCTGCAGGTTGAGTCGCGGTTTGTAGGGGTGTTGTGTCTACTGCAAAACTTTCGTGATAACCGCTGGCCAGCTTCCAATCGAGTAATCTCCGTCTCGTGGTTCACGTGGGACATAGATTGGTATGCAGTAGGGTTCGTCGTTTGTTAATTCGAACCGTCGTTTGCGCGATCTGGGGTAGGGCATATCGATCGATGGACTAGGTGTCATATCGATCGATGCTCTTCGGATGAAGGTCGGGAATGGAGGTTGTTCTTCATCTTCTCGAAGAAATCGGTACTCTATAGCTCGTTCCTCCTCGTAATCTTCATTATACTCCTCCTGAGTATTGATACTAGCAAGCTCGGGCAAGCAGTGATCGTTTTCCCAATCTTCTGCACTAAAATCGGCTTCTGGGAACTCGGCTTCGGTCCGTCGGAAGACTCCATCGAGCGATGACCAGGTAGTACTGTTGGTCGATGGTGCTGCAAGGATATCGAACGATGGGGAAGTGGTCTCATCGGTCGATACTGCTTCTTCGGTTTCATACTCTTCCATAGAATCAAATTCGTGGGCACAGAAACATGTGGCTACGAGTGTTGAGCTGGCTGGCCTTGGGAACTTGATTACTGGAATAGGATCGTAGTGAATGGAAGGGTTGATTAGGGTTAGGCAGAGCTTGTTTGTTTGGAGGTCACAAACAGCTCCAGCTGTGGCTAAGAAGGCTCTTCCAAGTAGTAGAGAAGTCTTGAAGTTTAGCTTGTTGGAGAGGATATGGAAATCTGTAGAAATTAGTATTTCTCCAATCTGTACCTCAAGGTTGCGAACGATGCCTCCAGAGCTTTGCTGAGAACAATCTACAAAGATGAAAGTTTCTTCAGAAGGCTCTATCTTCAGACCGAGATGATCTGCAATGAGCTTGGGTAAGATGCTAACTCCAGATCCTTTGTCACAAAGGGCACGTGGGAACTCAACACCTCTAATGGAGCAAGGTATTGTGAACTTCCCTGGATCATTCTTCTTCTTCAGTGTTATCTTCTGCTTGAGGCTATCTCTGACTTGGTTAAACATCCTCCTGATGTCTTCTTCTGTCTCCTTGGTTTCTCTGAAGAACATCCACAATCTGTGTGAGAAGTAGGCTTCTTCAAAAGGTTTCTCTTTAGGTATTCTGAGTACTCTTTTTTTGAAGCTTGACAACTCCTTCTCATTAGCTTCTCTTTTATACGGTTTAGGTATCTTCTCTTTCCTTTTTCGGAGCACTCTCCCCATATTTTCCATTTTTATCTCCATGGACTCAAAAATATCTGTGGGTCTCTCTTTGAGGGCTGCTGTAGGGTTTCTGGTGGTGTAATATCGCTCCCGGAAAGTGTCAAGACCTGCACTGTCGATTTTAGGAAGCAGCACTCGGCGTTGGGGTACTTCATATCGATCGACACTGGTTGGTGTGTGTCGAGCGATGCCAGGGTCTTGATGTCGATCAATGATGGGGGCATCATGTCGATCGATGACAGGGCTGGGCGGATGTGGGTGAAGTGCGGCGAATTCGGCATGAGACATAATCTTGACGGAATCGCACTCGCGAGGGTTTTCGTCGGAGTTCATCGATCGACACTCGTCGAAGTCAATCGATCGACGAACTAAAGGTGATATCGATCGATGTCACGAGCTGGTGATATCGATCGATAGTAGTCGTAGAAGAATTCTCTTTCACTCTCATCATCAGATCTCTGAATTTCTTCTACTACCTCTTGCCAAAAGTCATCATCTAGGAGGGCATTGATGTTCTGGGTGTGGGCAAACTCCTGCTTCTTAACTGCTTCTCTTGTCTGCAACACCTGGGTCTCTAGCTTCTTCACATGGGTGCTGGGTGCATCTATCTTCGTGATGAAGGTGGTGTAGGCAGAATCAATCTTTCCATTGAAGTTTACCTCGAGCTTCTGCTGACTCTCAAGTATCTTGTCTATCAATTCCTCCAGTTTAGTATCTTGGGTGGGTGGGTGTGGGTTTGAGTAGAAGGCACTTCCATAGCTTCTGTTGTTGTTAGGATTTCTGCTGCTGAAGGTGTTGGGCTTCTGGGGATTCTGGTTAAAGTTGCTTCTCTGGCCTGTGAAGTTTCTGTATCCTCCTTGGTTACCAGATCTCTGAAAACCGGCTCCACTAATCCAGTTGACATCTTCTTCAACAATTTCTGAATCTTCTACTGAACAGATCTGCTTGTTTAGGAGCTTCTGAATGTTGTCTAGCTGTGCTTGAACTTCATTGACGTACTCCTTCCCAGGGGATGATGTAGTCTTCAAATAGTTTCTTGTGCTGTTGCTGGAAGCTAAGTTGTCAATTAGCTTGATAGCATTCTGAGGATTCCTGGTGGTGAAGTTGACATCGCTAGCTGTATCAAGGGATATCTTGAACTCGGGGCTGATGCCTCTATAGAAGGTGCAGAGCAGTTGTACTTGGTTGAATCCGTGGTGTGGGCAGTCTCGCTGGTAGGACTTGAATCTGTTCCAAGTATCTTTGAATGACTCTTCAGGGGCTTTGGTGAATGTAGCAATCTTCTTCCTCCAGTCTTCAGCGAGTGAATCATCAAAGAAATTACGCAGGAAGGCGTGCTTGATATCATTCCAGGTGGTAAGGGAACCTGGTGGTAGTTGCCTTAGCCACTGCAAAGCTTATCCAGATAGAGAGTACTTGAAAAGCTTGCAGAAAAGATAGTCTTCAGGGACTCCTTTTGCTTTGACTAGGGTGACAAGATCCTCGAACCTCTCCAAATGGTCCATAGGATGCTCATGGGGCAAACCACAAAAAGGGATTTGACCCACAAGTGTGTAGTACTGCGGCTTGAGCTCAAAATCTCCTCTCTGGATAGCAGAAGGGAGGATGGCTGATCGGTTTGAATAGAACTGATCGGGGCGGTTGTAATCAGCCAAAGTTCTGGTCTCTTCTACAGGTTGAATGATGCATGTGGGTGCAGTCTCTTCTTCAGTAATGATCTCCTTCTGATCATTCAGCTTCTGACCTGCTGCATTTCGCAGATGACCGTCTTGATCACACAGGTCTCCATTCTCATCGGGTATGAGAATCATAGGCGCTACCATGTCTCGCCGGTTAGTATCGATCGATGTCAGGTGTGGTGTATCGATTGATGTTAAGTGAAGGGTATCGGTCGACGAACGGTTGTTGATGTCGATCGATGAGGTGGTGAAGGTGTCGGTTGACGAACGGTTGTTGATCGTCGGTGGAAAGGGCGTATCGGTCGATACGATGGTATTGGTATCGATCGATGCGGAGCGTATGTCCTTGTGGATGCTACGCTCTAGGTTGTTGGGATCTTCTGAGTACAAAAGTTGCTTATTCTTGTTGCTTTTAGTACTGCTGGGCATGTACCTGAAAGAGGCAAAAAGAAAAAGAAAAAATTTTGTGTCAAAAGATGGAAAAATAAAAAGTAACAAATAACCTAGACTGAATCAGATTAAATCTAATAGTGATCTTAGTTCCCCGGCAACGGCGCCTAATTTGATGTCACTCAAATGTTTAACCTAAGGAGTGATTTTACTCTCTCAAATAAGAGGCTCAATCGTAGCACTTAGGGATCGAATCCACAAGGAACTAGAGTCACAAAAGATATAATCCTAAGTGATTAAGCTAGGTTGAAAAAGGTTTAAAACAGTAAATAAAATAAGTAGCAAGGGTAAGTTGCTAAGGAAAATAGGTTTTGGGTTTGAAAACAATGAAGATAAATAGTTAGATTCAAGGTTACTATGCAGAAAATCAGGATTATAAATCTATGGATGTCTTAACGAATTTCTTGCAAATATATGAGAACTTCAACCCTTAGACAATACTATAGCTGTCGCTAGTTAGACTCGTCCATTGATCTGATAGCCGACTGCATCGATCGATGTTGCTATCGCAGTGTCGATCGATATAAGCTGTCGTCGATCGATATCTCTAGAGGAGATTAAGTATCAGATCGGATCGAACTTTGTTCACCCGAGAATTTCTATCAGACCGGCTGTCGCATCGTGTCTTAATATAATCTGGGTTTAGCCAAATGATTTCAGGAAGATGACTATTAGATCAGTCACTCCATAATCAATACTCTAGGTAGCAAGTCTAGAGTAAGCATTAGGGTTCATTTGGATAATGAATATAACAACTCAACAATCCATAGTTGGGGCTAATCCCTCATAATTATTTGAACCCCAAATCTAACATATGAATCTACTCAGACATAGCCAAGAGATTCATAGCAAAAGAATAAGAAGAAAAGAAAATGCTTTTATTGCTAGGTATAAAATAGAACACAAAACTTGGTTCAAAACTTCATATCTTTTAAGGCTCATAGGCATAGCTATAAATAAAGAGTACATTGGGGTTAAAAACTCGTCAGGAGCAGTTTTGTAGTTTGGTGAGAACTTGGGCTTCAAGTTGGCCAAATAAATCTTTCTCATCACGCTCTGTATCGATCGATGGTACATTGCGTACATCGATCGATGGAGTATCTCGACTTCAACTTCTACGGAAGCGTCATCGATCGATTACACAGGGTGTGTATCGATCGATATGTATCTCTTATGTCGGATCTTCATAGTCAGCTTGGAAAACTCTTCTTTAAGCACCAAAAGGCACCTAAATCATCACTTTACCACAAAATGCTCCTTAACCTGAAAACATACCTAATAGACTCCAAAACATAGATAATTATAATAAAACATATAGAAAATATGACCAAAAGTGGGTCAAAATCATGGTGTATCATTTCATAAAACGATTCTCGAGTTTTATAAAATGATTCTCGAGTTTTATAAAACGATCTTCGAGTTTTATAAAACGACTTCTCGAGCTGAGCAGACCTCTCCTGCGACTCGGCCAACTTTTTGGCTAAACGCTAATCTAAAGTCTTTGATCATCCCATCGATCAACGAAACAAACTAGAAAAACCAAGATAGACGAATCTGTACCTTGGCACGGTGTTGCGACATTGAACCCAAGCTTGGCACCTTGCTTGACGAAGCTCCCGTGTCCAGACCCTTCGTGCAAGGTCTCTTACGACATTTGGCTGGAGCAGCCAGAGTCACACTAAGCGCCGGAAACCCCAGAACAATAACCCTCTTGGCCGAAGGAGGAGGCCTCAAAGTCGTGACCGGCTCGACCATGGTAGGAGCCGCAACCGTTCCGACCTTGGTAGGATCCGCAACCGTTCTGGCCTCAGCAGGAACCGCTACATTTTTGACTACAGCAAGGGATGGAACAGCGGGTGAACCCGACGGTTCGATAATGGCGCTCGTCGAAGATTTCACTACGGTACCCGCCGTTTTGTCCAAAATAGCCTTGACCTCTTTTCAAAGAACGGACGGGTCCACCGGGGCTGAGCAAGTTGGCACCGTAGTTTCCTCAGCATCGCTGCAATCCATGCGATCCATCTCCTCCTGAAACAAGAGGAACTCAGAAATACGAGCATCCTGCGACTGCGCCATAGGGTTGTCACTAGCTGAGACCTCTTAGTCTTGTTGATCACCTTGGGAAGAAGACATCTTGACAATTTTTCTAGAGAGAAGTTGGAGAGAAATTTGAGAGATAGAAGATATGTGAAGTAATGATAAAATACTTATAGAAAAAAAGAAGAAGAGCTCACCTCTCGTAATGAGACAAATCACAGCCGTGGATTCCGATTAAAACAACTTCAGTCGCCCGCAAAAACCTTCTCTGAAACTTGCGAGCTGGGGGGGGGCTAATTGTTGGTGTCGAAAACCGTAATCTCGAAATCAACTTCTACGATAATTTCTGTTAAGATTAAAATCATTACTTTACATGAAAAGAAAAATAAATAAGTTTTAGAAAACTTATTTAAGTCGTTTTATAAAACTCGAGAAGCCATTTTATAAAAATCGAGAAATCGTTTTATGAAATTCTAATAAAGTTTCCAAAAAAGGGAAATCCGCGGAAAACTCGGAAATCGTTATCTCGAAAGAACGAAACAAACCCCGATTACACGATCGTCCGAGTTAAGCACAAAACCGAGAAAAACCGCATCCGTCGTAATCCGCGAGCTGGTTCGGACGAACTAGCTCGCCGTACGGTGAGCTAAGTGGTCTCGAGCTATCCCGACCAGAGCGAGCTCGTCGTACGGCGAGCTATCTCGACCAGAGCTAGCTCACCGTACGGCGAGCTATCTTAACCAGAGTTAGCTCGCCGTACGCCAAGCTAACTCGACCAAAGCTAGCTCGCCGTACGGCGAGCTATCTCGACCAAAGCTAGATCGCCGTACGGCGACCTATCTCAACCAAGACTAGCTCGCCGTACGACGAGCTGAACAGGTCCGGTTCGGTTCATCGTACGTCGAGCTAACTATCCCGAGCCTTGATCTCCCACGTCCTCTATTCACGCATACTTATGTGGACAATAAGTGACTTTCCAGCATATGGTATGTTATCCGGGTAGACAACACATGGGAGGCTATCATGTCCACATTGTAAAGATGACACATATGCTTTCCAACTAAAGATTGAAAGGAAAACGTGTTGGTTTGACTGTCACAGAAGATTTCTACCACCTTATCATCCATACCGTCGGAGTAAGGCTTTGTTTACGAATAACAAGCAGGTGTTTGATGATCCACCTGAGGAAGTTAGTGGGGAAGATTTGTGGAAGCAGTTGAGGGAATTTGGTGCAGATAGGATGGCAAACGTAGGTGAACATGAAAACATTCGAGTCGATGCGGTTGGAGAGCTACATAACTGGCACAAAAAGAGTATTTTCTGGGATCTGCCATATTGGAAGGATCATCTATTGCGGCATAATGTAGATGTCATGCATATCGAGAAGAATTTTTTCGACAATCTGATGAACACAATCCTTAACATCCAAGGTGAAACCAAGGATAATTTGAAGTCAAGGTTGGATTTAGTCGATATCAGTGATCGTTCTGAACTTCACGTTGATGAGAACGGTACGGCCCCTTTTCCCATTTATCGGCTGGATGGTCCTGCAAAAGAAGAGTTCTTTGATTGGATTACAGATAGAGTGAAATTTCCAGACGGTTATGCGTCAAATTTGCGGAACTGCGTTGATAGAAGCGAAGGAAAGTTTACTGGCTGGAAAAATTGTTGGTGTCGAAAATCGTAATCTCGAAATCAACGTCTATGATAATTTCTGTTAAGAAAAAATCATTACTTTTCGCGAAAAGAAAAATAAAATAAGTTTTATAAAACTTGTTTAAGTCGTTTTATAAAACTCGAAAATCCATTTTATAAAACTATAGAAATCGTTTTATGAAATTCTAATAAAGTTTCCGAACAAGGGAAATCCACGGAAAACTCGGAAATCGTTATCTCGAAAGAACGAAAGAAATGCCGATTACACGATCATCCGAGTTAAGCACAAAACCATGAAAAGCCTCCGTAATCCGCGAGCTGGTTTGGCCGAACTAGCTCGCCGTACGCCAAGCTATCTCAACCAATACTAGCTCCCCGTACGTCGAGCTAGAGGCATCCCGTATAGCTCGCCGTACGGCGAGCTGAACCGGTCCGGTTTGGTTCGTCGTACGTCGAGCTAACTATCCCGAGCCTCGATCTCCCCCGTCCTCGATTAAGGGCCTACGTCCTTCGGCACGACCATATTCCAAACCACAGCAGAAATGTCTCTCATTTCTTGTTTTCTCGAAAGAAATCAAGGAAATCGTATGAAACGGCAACGGTGAAACGAAACACCGAACATTGCCTAAACTATACGATTTACTCGAGACTTTTCGTGAAAAATCGTAAAAAACGTGTTTTTAATAAAACTTCGAGTAAATCGTAGAAAACGGCAACGATTAACCGAACATTCGAACATTTCCAAACTTTACGATTAACTCGAGAAACTTACTTAAAACGACATCGTATCAGGAAACGATCACGTCTAAAGTCGCAAAATGGTTTTATTTCTAAACGGCTCGGAAAGTCCTAAAACGCTATAAAAGCCCACTCGCGACTTTGAACGAAGTTTAACCTAAAGATACGACGGCGTTTTAATGATTTACTCACAGAAAGAAGATAAATGTCAAGTTCAAAGAAAAATAGAAGATTTCCGTGGCAGAAAAGGAAAGATGAGGATAAATAGAAGATTTATGAGGCAAAAAAGGAAAGATAAAGATAAATGGAAGATTCTCGATAAACTCGAATCTAGGCGAAATGGAAGGATCAAACCGCCAAGGAAGGGAGTATATAAGCAAGAGGCAGATGACATAAGCAGAAGACAAAAAATTAGACCTAGAGAGGCGGCTGTTAGTTTAGGTGAATTTAGGACTTAGGTTAGGGCTGTTCAATATGGTGATACCGAACCGTACCGAACCGTACTGTACCGAAATAGACAATATGGTTTGGATTTGGTATATACCATATAAACCGAATGGATATGATTTTATAAAAACCATAGGATTTGAATATGGTTAGGTTTATAACCGATTAAACCGAACAAAAACGATCAAAGAAAAAAATATATAAATATATACATTATATAACTATTTATTTTCTTGGAATAGTCTTTTTCTTTTTATTTTTTTATACCTTGTGAAGATATATCTTAATAATTTTATTTTATTTTCTTCAACTATTATCTAAATTTGATTTGATTTTACATGTTGTAAGAAATTGTGAAATTAGATTGTACCATGTAATTTATTTGGAAGAACAAAGAGAAAATAAGAAAATCTATACAAAACTGAATCGTTGATCGTTTTGTTTGTTGTTAATTTCACATTTTTATATTTATGAACACCTAGGATTATTTTAATAAATGATAGTTTTGACAATATGTTTTTTAAAAAAAAATTCATGTAATATGAAACTAAATCAAATAATAATGATAGTTGGTATAAAACCGAATAAACCGAAAACCGGTAGTATAAATACCGAACCAAACCAAATTAAATATGGTAGCTAATTTTTATAAACCGAATAACCGAAAACCTAAAAAAACCGAACACCAGATTGAACATGCCTAACTTAGGTGTTTAGACTAGCAAGTCGGATCCTTAGAACGTTTTGACGTCTAAGTTCCGCGATTCTCTTTGTAACGGCAGTCAATCTCTTATTCAATAAAAGCTCTCACGCAAATTCTTTATCTGTATTCTGTTCGTCGTTGTTCTTGTTCATCTATATTATGTTAACTTCGTTCGTTTTAGTGATTTCCGCAGAGATCCAGGACCTCGGGAGAATTAGGGTTTTCCCTAAGTTTCCATAATTGACGGAAAATAGACGGTGTGAATCTCGGTTCCCAAAGTTTGGCGCTAGAAGGAGGGGGGGGGGTCGGATTCTCTTACACATAATCGCTGGAACGAACAGATATGCCTAACTTAAAGGCGACATCATCTCGTTCAAGGAAAGAGCAACGATCGATTCGATCAAACCTCTAAACGATCTTCTTGTCAGCGAGCTGACGATCCAGAATATGGATGCCGCAAGGATATTAGTCGATACCAGAAGCTCGACTGATATCATCTTCAAAAACATTCTCGAGAGAATGGAAATCGATCTGTCTGAAATCGCGGAAAACACAAGCCAGCTAGTAGGACTCTCGGAAGAAATCACTATGACTCTCGGTACAATCAACCTTACGGTTCGCGCCAAAAGCATCGTAAAATCATCGAATTTCAAGTTGTCGATCGACCCATGTCCTACAACGCAATCGTAGGGACACCGTTCGTAAAATCGATGTGAGCGATTCCATCGACGTATCATATGTGTCTTAAGTTTCCGACTCAGTGCGGAATCGAGACTATATGGGGAAATCGGAGAACCTCGCAGGTTTGCTATCCCGCAGATTTAAAACTGAAAAATCTGCCAACTGACGCTTCTTCCAAAAAGAAAAAGAAATCGTCTGCCCTCGACAACGCCCCAGAGCCAGATCAAACGGAAATCTTCTGGCAATTGCGAGAAGCAGAGGCATTAGAAGGAAAACGCGAGCCAAGCTGCAAGCCTGTCATCTCAGTATGCATCGATGAAGCTTTCCCAGAACGCTGCGTCGAAATTGGTGCGAACCTGAGCGAGACCTTAAAGGCCGAACTCCTGACGTGTCTGAAACGAAACTCGAACACGTTCGCAATGACATTAACATCACATGTCACGAACTCAATGTTGACCCAACATCCAAACCCGTCAAACAAAAAAGACAGAAATTGGGGCCGGAACGTGCCGAGGCGGTCAACAACGAAGTCGAAAGACTCCTCAAAGACGGATCGATCACAGAAGTTTGATATAGTGACTGTCTCGCTAATCCTGTCGTCGTTAAGAAAAAGAACGAAAAGTGGCAAGTTTTCATCGATTTCACCGATCTCAATAAAGCATGTCCTAAAGATACTTATCCGCTGCCGCACATCGACCGCCTGGTCGAGGCAACCACAGAGAACAAAATCTTATCTTTCATGGACGCTTTTCGGGGTACAATCAGATCATGATGAACCCTGACGATTGGGAAAAAACTGCACTCATAGCTGATCGCGGAACTTACTGCTATAAGGTGATGCCCTTCAGTCTTAAGAATGCTGGCGTGACTTATCAACGACTCGTAAATCGCATGTTTGCCGAACAACTCGGGAAGAAAATGGAAGTGTACATCAACAATATGCTCGTAAAATCGCTCAAAGAGAAAGATCATGTCGCGCACCTCCAAGAATGTTTCGAGAGACCCAACCTTCATGATATGAAGTTGAATCCTGCGAAGTGTCGGTTCGCCGTCGCATCCAGAGAATTTTTAGGGTATCTCGTCACTTACCGAGGGATCGAAGTCAACCCAAAAAAAATCACGGCGTTGATAGAAATGGTATACCCTAAGACGAAACGCGAAGTACAAAGATTGACCGGTAGGGTCGCAGCACTTGACCGCTTTATCTCGCGGTCAACGTACAAATGCCTTCCTTTTTATGAAACATTAAAAGGAAACAAAAATTTCGAGTGGTCAGAAGAATGCGAAAAAGCTTTCCAACAGCTAAAGCATTACCTAGCTACCCCGCCAATACTCGCAAAACCCGTAGAAGAAGAACCATTATTTCTCTACATCACGGTATCGACAACCGCTGTGAGCGGCGTCCTTATACGAGAAGAACGAGGCGAACAAAATTCGATCTTTTACGTAAGTAAGACGCTGCTAGAAGCAGAAACGCGATATCTGATGATGGAAAAACTGGCGCTAGCCGTAGTCATGTCGGCAAGAAAACTGAGACCATACTTCGAGTCTCATACTATCGTTGTGCCCACTTCATTCCCTCTCCACACCATTCTGCATAGCCCCAGCTAATCAGGAAGATTAGCAAAATGGGCAATCGAACTAAGCGAGTACGACATCGAATATCGCGCAAAGACTTGTGCGAAATCGCAAGTGCTCGCAGATTTTCTAGTAGAACTCCCGACGGGGGGAACGCCAGACCAGGAACCGAATTCAACTTGGATCCTATACGTCGACAGATCTTTGTCCAAACAAGGCTCCGGGATCGGTATCCGACTTGCATCCCCGACGAGAGAAATATTAGAGCAATCATTTCGATTGATCTTCCACGCTTCAAACAACAAAGCAGAATACAAAGCTTCGATCCCAGGATTGCGACTAGCTCACGGTTTAAAGATACGCAATCTCCACGCTTACTGCGATTCTTAGTTGGTAGCTAGCAAATTCCACGGAGAGTACGAAGAAAGGGATGAAAGAATGGAAGCATATCTAACCTTAGTCAAGGATCTAACCCAAAAGTTCGACCAATTCGCCCTTACTAGGATCCCTCGGGCCTAAAACGCCGACGGAGATGTCTTGACCGCCTTGGCATCGAGCTCTGATCCTGGTCTGAGCAGAGTAATTCCCGTCGAATTCATCGAACACCCTAGCATCAGACCACCTATAATCATAAATCTGATCGACGAACCAGAAGACAATATCAACGAAAACGATAATCGTCCATCCACAGATCAGTCCGACTACGGGTTCGACCGGCCATGGATGGAAACGATCCTCGCATACATCACCAACGGAGTACTCCTGTCGAAAAAATGGGCAGCCCGAAAAATAAAAACTCAGGCCGTACGGTACGTTCTAGTGGACAAAGAACTCTATAAGTGGAGATTCTCCGGACCACTTATGACCTGCGTGCAAGAAGAAAAGGCACTGCGGATAATGCAAGAAGTACATTCCGGTTCTTGCGGGAATCAATCCGGCGGAAGGTCTCTTGCAATAAAAATTAAACGCCACAGATATTTTTGGCCGACGATGATCAAGGACTGCGAGAGTTTCACACGAAAATGTGAGAAGTGCCAAAGGCACGCCCCAAGTATTCATTAGCCAGCCGAAGTTCTCTCCTCCATCTCGGCACCGTATCCATTCATGCGATGGGCAATGGATATAGTCGGACCAATGCACGCGTCAAAACAAAAACGCTTCCTATTGGTCCTAACCGATTTCTTCTCCAAGTGGGTCGAAGCGGAATCTTACACAAGCATCAAAGACGCCCAAGTAGAGAATTTCGTATGGAAAAATATAGTGTGCAGACATGGGGTCCCATACGAAATCGTAACAGACAACGGGTCTCAATTCATCTCGACTAGATTCGAAGCTTTCTGCGAGAAATGGAAAATACGATTGAGAAAATCAACTCCAAGATATCCTCAAGGCAACGGACAAGCCAAAACCATTAATTAAACTATCCTCGACGGCCTCAAAAAATGCCTCGACGCCAAAAAGGACAGGTGGGCCGAGGAATTTGAGGGAGTTTTATGGTTGCACCGCACGACCCCGAGGCGAGCAACGGGCGAAACTCCTTTTGCCCTCGTGTACGGAAAAGAATGCATGATCCGAGCAGAAGTCGAATTTCTAGGAGTACGCAGAAGGTCGCTCCCAGAAAGGGAAGAATCGAACAACCTAATGCTTCTTGACGAACTCGACCTGGTAAACGAACGACCGGATCAGGCCCTCATCTGAATTCAGAACTACCAGCAAGCGGCCGCAAAGTACTTCAACACAAACGTATGAGGCCGCTGATTTCATGAAGGCGAACTAGTCTTACGAAAAGTCTTCCAAAACACCAAAGAACGAAACGCCGGGAAATTGGGAGCGTATGAAATCGCGAACATGCAGGGCACCAAAATTCCCCGATCGTGGAACGCGATGCACCACAAGAAATACTATCACTAGGTGACACGCCCGCAAAATATTGAACTACGAGACGGCTTGATCCCCCCTAAAGGGTACGTAGGCATCTTGTCGCAAGACAAGACCAGCTGTCCCCCCTCATTAAAAAGGGGGGGGGGAGGTAGGTGAGTATACGTATACGAGTATACTCCCGAAATTTCAAAGTTGAAATTTCTGAAACATTTTTCAGCAATGCAGAAAAAGAAAAAAGAAAATTCTGAATGAAGCAAGACGTCGCCAATATTCAGAAAAAATGTTCCTTTCCAAAATAACAACAATAAACAGTCCGTCCGCGACTATAAAAACAGATATAATTCCTTTGCGAAGGCCCAAACAACTTAAACACCTATCACCTAAAAATAGTTTGTTGCTGATCACAACAAACTCGCAACAGTTCTAAACAAACTTAAGTTATCTCGCAGAGATAGCTCTCGAACACCCGACACAAGGGTAATAGCGCTATAAAAGAAATCCAAAGTTTTGGTCAGCACTTCCGAGCAACTTAGAAATTGTTCCTGGTGAGATGCTCGATTCCAACAAGACGAATCGTATAAGCCGAGAACCTATCGCGGATTCTAAATCGGTATGGAATTAGGTTAAAATCGCAACAGGCAAAACGAAAGCCGACTAGTCATCCCATAGCCTCAATCCAAAAGTAAACCTAGGTCTTGCCCTAAACCCAGCACACTGGTCTCTAACGTCTCAAGGCATGAATCGAGATCCTAAAGGCATGTCTCTTCGTCTATATCTAAACGCTCACTCGATTTACTAAACATCCTAAAATGAGCAAATGAATAAGGCGATCTACTAAGGAAAAGGAATGCGAGACGATAACTCGCGAACCTCCCTCAATATCAACTCGAAGCAATAGGTTTAAACGAAAAAATGATTGTTCATTATAAAAAGTTACCGTACCAACAAGGGATTCAAAGTCGTAAAAGGCCAGCCCCGAACAAGTACAAAAGCGATTTTTGGCCAAACTCGTAAAAATCTAATTCTTAAGTCTCATACGAGACTACAACTTTAGATACCCTCCGCACACGGCGCCTCGTCCTCATCCATCGCATCACCAATTCTCGCAACAACACCTTTACCTTCGTCAGCGATCTCCGGGTCGCTGCTCTCATATGCATCAGGCTGAGGGGCGCTATCGGCAGCAAGCGTCGGGTCGGAGTCACTTCCCTCGACAGGAACATCCCCTTCGGTCACACGGACAGCCAATCCCTCAAAACTCTTCATCTTGCACTGAAGTCTGCGCAGCTCTGAAGCCTTGGACTTGTTTTCATCCTTCGCCTTGAGCAGAGAAATCGCAGTCTTTCCGAGATCACACTCCAAGTCACTAATCCTAACCTCAAACCGAGACACCTCCGCGGAATTCACGTTCTCTGTGGGAACCGAAATCCACCTACTGTCAATAAATCGTAAATAAGGATACTTCGGGAAAACCCTAACTTTCCAGAAGAACCGGCTATCTGCAGAACCGCACAACAAAGATTAAGAAAACGACGAATTTAGAATTTAAAAGAGAATAAACGAAATTGAGAGCTAAGAGGTTCTTATTCTGAATCTGCGTAAGAACTGTTACAACGAGAGTAGCCTTAGCTGTATGAGCTGTCGGCGAAATCCCTAGAAGTCTAAGAACGAATACCCTAGTTGAGACGCAGCTCGCTAACAGAAAACAAAAATATTCCTAAGTGCTAGTTTTCGGTGGTGAGAGCTCTGAAAATCGTGTCTGCTTCTGCCCTATACCTCTTGCTTATATACTCCCCGCCTTGGCGATTCGATCTTTCCATTTTTCCCGGATTTGAGTGTATCGGGAATCTTCCATTTTTCTCGATCCTTCCTTTTCTTCCGCGGAAATCTTCTATTTGTCGTCATAATTGCCTTTTATCTTCGAGCTTGACATTTATTTTCCTTCTGCGAGTAAACCTCCAAAACGTTATCGTATCTTCGGGTTATATTCTGTTGAGATCGCGAGATGGGCTTTTATCGCGTTTTAGGACCTTCCGGGCCGTTTTGCGATAAATCCGTTTCTCGACCTTGTACGGAATTGTTTCCTGATGCGATGCCGTTTTTAGTAAATTCCTCGAGTTAATTGTAATGTTTAGCTACAATTGTTTCTTGGTTAATCGTTTCCGTCTTTTACGATTTACTCGACATTTTTATTAAAAATGCGGTTTTTACGGTTTACTCGACTTTTTTATTAAAAATACGTTTTTACGACTTTAACAAAAAATCTCGGATAAATCGTATAGTTTGGGCGATGTTCGGTTTCTTGTTTAACCGTCACCGTTTTATACGATTTCTTTGAGTTCTTTTCGAGAAACGGAGTTTTACGGTTTTTATCGTAAAATTCGAACGATAAGTTGGATCGAGACGAAACGAGAGACATTTCGGCCGTGGTTCAAATGTGACTGTGTCGAAGGACGTAAGTTTCGAATTAGGGATGCGGGAGATTGAGGCTCGGGATGGTCGGTTCAACGTACGGAGAATCGAGCTGGTCGGATATAACTCGCCGGTTTGACGAACTGTCCTGGAAATCTCTAGTTTGCCTGCTGGCGAACTAAGCCAACCTGGCTTAGTTCGCCAGCAGGCGAACTAGTGGGATCTTTGAGTTCCTCGAAAACGCCTTTGAGTTCCTTTGCTTGGGTCTCAGCCCGGTTGACTGCGTCAGCCCTTATCTTCTCTGAGTCTGCGATTGAAGGCTCGAGCGCGATTCAGTGTCGATCATGTCTTGAGCCTCTCCGAGACTGACATATGTCGCCTTGAGCTCAGCATCGTACTTCCCGACCAAAGCATTTACGCCATCGTCAGCTTGCAAGCAAACACTTTGGGTATAAGTAATGTAAGGCGAGACCATCACGCCAAAGGGAAGAGGAAGAAAAACGACTTAGCGCTGCCTTGAGCCAATCTACACTCATATAGGCTTCCCGAAAGACCAGTTGACCAGAGGTCAGGAGGATCCTCGGATCAGGAACTGCTCGAACCTGATCGGCAGAAGAGCTGGTTCCCACATCGGAGCCGATCTTCTCCTTCGCTGTCTTCTTCTTCTTTTTCTTACTTGTCTTCTTCTTCTTCTTCGAATCATCAGGAAGAGATGTGCCCTGCTCGAGTGGAGGGTCCTCTTTGGTCGGACTCGACACAGCGAGATCCCAATCCTCATCGACTTCTTCTTCATAACGATGACCAACATTCGTGTCGTCATGAATATTTGGAGCGTCTTTAGACGCAGACCCATCTTTGACCGACTTAGACTTCTTCTTCTTCCTCCTATTCTTGGCAGGAGAGTCTGCGGGTAGGTTATCGTCGACCATGTCAAGTCCATCGACTTGATCCTCGGCACCTTCGACCCACTGCCTCTTAGAACGACCGGTCGATGGGTCGGATGCACCCACGATAGTATTCTCAGCAGGAGGGGGAATTGCATCACTTGATGGCATCTCTCCTCCAAGATTGAAGCCATCAAGCATTTCCATTAGCGCGGCACCCTGGGAGGCCCCACCTCGCTTCTCTTTGATATCTTGGCAAAGATCTGGAAGTCCTTTCATCGCAAACGCTCGGTTGATCACTCGCTACTCCTCTATCGAGAAAAGATTAGATCTCTTCTTTCCCGGTTTGGCCTGGTATCGAACTCCTTGTCCCAGTCACCTGCCCAAGAAACAACTTAAGTAACATGATGCATTAAAGATGAGAAAAAATCAAGAAAGGTCCTCCTTACCTCAATTAATACGATCTATCGCGCGTTGGATCCTCTCCTCGCTGATATCTGGCCACTTGCGATGACCCAACTCGACTAGAGCTCGGGCAGTAGATAAAAACGATGGTGGGACAGCAGCGTCGTTCAAGTAGAAATTGGGATGCGGATCTGCACAAAAAGAAGAAACGGTTAGACTAAATACTGATCAACATCGATCAAGACGAGCTAACTACCCGCTACACTATTCCAACAAGTCCTAAACTAAACGTTGGGAGGATCGACGAAAGCGAACTGGTCAGACTTAATGAAGAAGTAAGAGCGTTGCCAGTTTGGAGTCTTATCTGGGTGACCAGTAATGATGTTGTACTTCTGCCTCATCTTGACCGAGAATAGACCATGGTGTAAACGGGATATGGTCGTCAACTGCTCGAATGCGTAAACACATAAGGAGACTCCGATCTCAGCTGTGGGAACCGAAGTTCACCTATTGTCAATGAATCGTAAATAAGGGAACTTTGAGTAAACCCTAAGTTCCCAGAGGACCCGGCTATCTGCGGAACCGCACAACAACAGTTAAGAAAACGATGAAATAAATATTAACGTAAGAACAAACGAGATTGAGGACAAGTAGGATCTTATACCGAATCTGCATAAGAACGGTTACAACGAGAGTGGCCTTAGCTGCGCGAGCCGTCGGCAAAATCCCTAACTTTAGTAGTCTAAGACCGAAAACCCTAGTTGAGACGCAGCTCGATAACAAAAACGGAAATATTCCTAAATGCTAAGTTTGGTGGTGAAAGCTCTGGAAAACATGTCTTGCTTCTGCCCTATTCCTCTTGCTTATATACTCCCTTCCTTGGCGGTTTGGTCCTTCCATTTCGCCCATATTCGAGTTTATCGAGAAACTTCCTTTTATGTTTATCGTTCCTTTTTTCACGCGGAAAAATTCTATTTATCTTCAAACTTGACATTTATCTTTAAACTTGACATTTATCTTCCTTCTGCGGGTAAATCGTCAAAACGTTATCGTATCGTCAGGCTAGATTTCGTTAAGATCGCGAGATGGGTTTTTATCGCGTTTTAAGACCTTCCGAGCCATTTTACGATAAATCCGTTTTCGACTTTATATGAGATCGTTTCCTAATCCGATGCTGTTTTTAGTAAATTCCCCGAGTTAATCGTAAAGTTTAGCTATGTTCGTTTTTCGGTTAATCGTTGCCGTTTTTACGATTCACTCACGTTTTATATTAAAAATGCGTTTTTACGATTTTTATGAAAAATCTCGAATAAATCGTATGGTTTAGGCAATGTCCGTTGTTTCGTTTAAACGTTGCCGTTTTATACGATTTCCTAGAGTTCTTTTTGAGAAAACAAAGTTTTAAGGTTTTTATCGTAAAATTCAAACGGTAAGATGGATTGAGACGAAACGGGAGACATTTCGACCGTGGTTTGGGACATGATCGTGCCAAAGGACGTAAGCCTTGAATCGGGAACTCAGGAGATCAAGACTCGGGATGGTCGGTTCGACGTACGGTGAGCTAACCGGGGAGCTTCTAGCTCGCCGTTCGGCGAGCTAGTCGCGACGGGACTTGCTCACGTTTTACGGCAGTTTTGGTTTTTCGCGGTTTTGTGCTTAACTCGGACGATCGTTTATTCGATGTTGGTTTCGTTCTTCCGAGATAACGATTTCCGAGTCTTTCGCGGATTTCCTCTGTTTGGAAACTTCTTTTTAATTTTATAAAACGATTTCTCGAGTTTTAAAAATGATTTCTCGAGTTTTATAAAGTGATCACTCGAGTTTTATAAAACGATTTTTCGAGTTTTATATAACGATCTCTCGAGTTTATAAAACGATCTCTCAGGTTTTATAAAACGATTTCTCGAGTTTTATAAAATGATCTTTATAAAACAGTTTTTCGAGTTTTATAAAACGATTTCTCGAATTTTATAAAACGTATTTTTTTGTGGGAAGTTATGGCTATTGATTCCGTCGTACCGATTTTGACCCCAACATCAGCCGCCATGACCATAAATGCAACCATGATGAGAAACGCTCCATGTACCATCTGGTTTAAGGCGAGATCTTGACATGAGACATACGACGTCACGAGGCGAGGTAACGGAAACGAAAGCTTGGTATCACCCTCGAAGTAGGACTCGTAGACGCACTGGTAACCAACCGGAGGTGACCATGGGCGCTGATCTGCAGTTGGGATCAAGTACGTAACGCCCACAGCATTACGAGCTACGAGTAAAGCCTCCACTGACTTCGCAGTCGACTGCGTTTTCTCTGTATTCGTCCATGACTGTGTACTAGCAGGACGAAGCATCTCTTGGGGAATCGCGGATTCCCGCTCAAAGACCCCCATACCGGTGTAATACGTTGGAACCTTCGGACGAGAGTCTTCCTCTGCCGAACCGGCGCTAGCTCGATTAGTTCGAGTAGATTGAGCTCGCCCGGACTGACTAGGGCAAGATCTACAAGGTGGCGGAGATCTAGGACGTCTTACTCGTGGATCAATCATTATCTCCGCGGAAAAATTCCCATCGCCTTCGCCTCTGAGCTTCCTCTCCGATTCAACGACCAAAAGCCTCTGAGCTAAATCAAGACCATCCGAACCCCTTAACGTTTTCCGATGTTCCAGGCCAAAGTAATCCAGTAGCTCGCCAGTTATTTCGTCCCATGCAGGACTCGATGCAGTAGCAATCTCATTCCCTTTTTCCTCACGCGTCAACCTTTTTCACGGTCACATCTTATCGATAGAAAACGTATATATCGTACAACAGCCTAGAGAGAGAAAGAAGAGAGAAGGGAGAGAGGAAACACCTGCGAAAACGAAGAAGTGATGAGAATGAAGAGGAGAGAAGTATTTATAGACAAAGGAAGGAGCGCGAGTCCCAAAGTCGTTAATTAGGTCTAATAAAAGCCTAATTGGGCTTTTAGTTTGCTCGCGACTGTTCACATTCCGACCTAAATGGGCCTCAACTACCAAAAACCGTCCATCTCCCTGTGACTGTTCACACTCTCTCCTGCGCGAAAAGACGAGCTAGGGACTTACCGAGCTAACGACACAGCACGCACATTGAAGTAAATGTCCGCGCTAACAACTTAGCAGGCGTACATAGGTCAGTATCCGAGCTCCGAGCTAACGACAGCAAGCATGTCAAAATCGATCTCCGAGCTAACGACAGCAAGCATGTCATAATCAATCTCCGAGCTAATGACAGCAAGCACATCAAAGTCGAGATCCGAGCTAACGACAGCATGCATTCAAAACTGAGTTCTGAGCTAACGACTCAGCGAACGCATTGGCATTTGAGCGACGATCTGATAGTATGAAAAACGCAATGAACTACCACCCGAAGAAGCATCGGAGCATACTAACCGACCCTATTATTCAATGGACCAGATTAACTAGATCCGTCCCGATTTAAGTCATAACTCGGCAACGGATCTGGGGGACTTACTGTAGGAGGTGGAATTCCCCTCTTTACAAGGCCTACTGAATAATAGGCTCAGCCTACACGGGCTCCGGCCCAGCGAGGTAACACTCCACTGATTAGCGACTAATCTGGCTTAACTCGGACAATTCCCGCGATTAACCGAGTTAACGACACTTAGGCGGGACACTTACCTTAGCGGGCCGACCAAGGCCCATTTGGAAAAAGGCCCTCCGTACACACGACCAGCTCGCTAGGTCAAGGGATTAATGCTATAAAAGGAGGAGAGAAGGCAACAAAAGGGGGATCCGAAATCACTTCCACACACAGGGCGGCTAGAATTAGGGTTTTCACTCTTGTATTTCCTTCCGACTTGTACGACATGACTGAGCTCTCCGAGCTACGCCGTCTCGCCTCTTGCTTCCGTATTTGTAAACCGAACTCTTTCACTAATAAAACTACTCTTTCGCAACTTATAGCATAACCGCATTTGTCATAACCCACCGACGAGTTCCGTCACCCTTCTCACTGATAAAAGACCGTACTTGGTTCGAAAAAAATATATGAAACATCTTATTTCTTTCCAAATCATTTATTTTCTTAACTAATGTAACCCAGATTCACAAGTCATATAATTACAATAATATTCGCTGCAAAGATATTAAATAGATGAATATATTTATGTTACCTATTTAACCTTTCCTATATATACTACTTCACCCAGTAGTCATATTACCACGAAAATTTCCAACTTCGACAGAGAAAATAAGGCTACACAGAAAAATTACATACTTCTCTAACGTGAAATCTTTCAAAACCAGTTGTTATATTCAAGTGAAACTGATCCACACCTGGAAGCAATTCAAAATTTCTTTTCTGAAACACTTGCAATATTTTTTGCCGACAAAAAGGTAGGAAAACATCGATCAATCCTTCTATCAAGCAATACTATTTCAAATTATATATAGTTTATCACTCAAAATATACTATATACTCACACTCAGGTATTTTTTTCTATATGTAGTTAAAACTATTTATATCTTTGTATCAATACAAATAGTGGTCTTGGAAGCTACACCAAATTAGAACAACTAACTAACAAAATTTCCTATAAAAAGTTCTTGCAAACTTAGTTACAGAATCATCAACTGCATTATTGTCCCGCGGTATGTAAAATATCTTGAAGGATTGAAATCGTCTTTGTAGTGTTGCTATTTCATTTAATTATGTCAAAAAAATGGCATGGATAAAGTTCCTAATCATGGAGATCAAATTTTTGCCTTCTGATCTAAAGTTCTAGTATGTATAGGTTTGTCCATACATATCTTTCCAAACCTATCTACAACCACTAAATTGTGATGTACAAGTCCAAGAGATATCCACAAAACATATGTTCTCCTTATGCATATATGATCAACAATATCTAGGGCTTGGATTGCTATAGAGCCTATTGCATTCGTTGAGAACCAGACTTGGCATTCTCCTTATGCATATATGACTAATGGATCTCATGATTGCAGCCTTATTAAATCAGTTGATAAGGTTACTCATATTTAATATAGAGAGAAAAGGATAAATATTAACAAGATTAGAAATAAATATAGGGAAGTTAACTCAAATAGCATGAATTTTATTACTTATAAGCACAACTATACAAAAAAAAATTTTTATTACTATCTTTTTTTAATACCCAGCGTGCCCTTTTTACGTTGTGAGAAAAACGTATTTACAAGAATTCCATTACTTTTTTTGTGACACGTAGGCAAAAAATCGGCTCCACTTAAGAATGCGGCATAAAACTCAGCCGTAATACGATATGAACTTCGTTACGGCCGAGATATAGGTGCGTTGCGGCTGACTAAAATAATCTAGCTGACTTATGAGAAATAAGCTGAGTTATGAACATAACTCAGCCAATCGTTACGGCTGACTTAAAAAAAATCTGGCTGGTTTATGTGATAACGGCTGAGTTACAGTCACATATTACGACTGACTTATACATCAGCGGGCTGATTTCTGGAAAATCTGGCTGAGTTCTAGTTAGCATACGGCTGAGTTAACTATCGCGGCTGGTTAATTGATCGTCGACAAGCCGAGTTATGAGATGTTTTTACAGCTGAGTTATATTTAATCAGCCGTAATAAAATGGAGTAACAGTAAACTCAGCTGATTTACGGCTGAATTATTAGCGAAAATATTAATTACTAGAATAGCATTCATTTGCCGGCTGGTTTATTTGACGATACAACTGACTTATTGCGTTTCATCTTTGTTATAGCTGATTATTAACAAAAAATTAATTACTAAAATAGTATTCACGTTTTGACTGACTTACGGTGTACTTGCTGGCTGACTTATTGTGGCTGACTTAAATGTTCGTTTGGTGGCTGAATTACCGATTTTCCATGTTATAATCCATGTCAGCCTTTATTTTCCATGTCATTACTAACTACAACAATGAAATTAGGGTTTATGTTACAGACGCCGCTCTTTGTTCTTCACCTTCTTCTATTTCTCTAAAATCTTATGGATCCAGTAATTATTGTTTCAAGTAACTGGATTAAGAAAAACAGATATGTATTCACATCCGACAGTAGAGGATGTATTGTTCTGCATGCAGATGAGAAAAAAACAAAGGATGAACTCACAAAGTCAGTACTCGATGATTACGGATTGAATGAGTCGAGTCATCAGATTCAGCTAAGCTACCAGTTCTCGAATAAAGCTTTGAAAAAAATGGCTCACGACACGCCACCAGTTTACGTCTTCAATACTCGTCAATTGCAAAAAATTTAACCATAAGGAAAACCGAAAGATTACGTCTCTGTGTAGAGATTACAGAGAACAAGGATGATGAGATCAGCCGGAAAGACGGAGCGGGAGAGAAGAGTAATATTTTATACAGTTTCAGCTCAGAAGCAGAAGTCTCAGAAGTTGAATCTAGATACGATGATTTTAGTTTGGAGGAGGAACAGAAAGATGTTAGAGAAGATGAAGAAGGCGAAGAAGACGGTGAATTTGATAGACGGTGAATTTGATAGACGATTTGATATGTTCGGCGACTAAGATGGTGCGTCATCCGAAGATGATAACTTTAGCTCATATGGTGAGTCTCCAGCACAAGACGAAGATTCACCGACACTACCGCCTAAAAAGAGATTTCAGACGACTGAAACTTCTTACAATTGGACCGGATTTAAAGGGGATTCAGAGGTTCTAAGGTTGGAGATGTCTTCGCTAAACCTTTCTGTTGGTCAACGATACCAGAGTAAAGCTGAGGTTGAAAGACGACTGAAACTTCTTACAGTGAGAGATCAATTTGATTTTGATGTGGAAGTATCCAATCCAGATTTACTCATTGTTAAATGTTGGGTTGGTGGATGTCTCTGGAGAGTTTGTGCTTCAACACAAGGGGATTTCCCGACATTCTATGTTCGTATTTATGATTCAGAACATACATGTTCTGTAACTGAGCGTTCTAATCGATCTCGACAAGAAACACCAGATATTTTAGGAGAATTGTACAGAAACTTTCTCGGCGACGTTGGTCCGGCCGTTCGACCTACGAGTGTCGGAATAGCTCTCAATAAACAGTTTGGTCTCAAGGTAATTGTTGTAGTAAGGATGACTTATATCAACGTTACAGCTGAGTTATATCTACACTTTGTGGCTTACTTATATAAACGTCCGGCTGTGCTAGTTAAGTGATAGGCTGAGTTATATAAACTTCGAACGATGCTGCTGAGTTAGTTGAATTATTTGGCTGGTTTATTTAAACTTCAACGTTTCGGCTGAGTTAGTTAAGTATATGGGCTGGGTTATTTATACGTTACGGCTGTGTTATTTAAGTTATCCGACTGAGTTATATATACGTTCAAGCTGAGTTACTTAAGTGATTTGGCTGAGTTATTATTTGTATTCATTTGGGCAGATGGATTATTGGAAATCATATAAGACTCTGAAATTTGCAAGGGAAATTGATATGGGAACACATGAGAGTTGTTTTGAAAACTTGCCTTCTTACATATTCATGATAAGAGGGGCAAATCCTGATACAATAACTCGTCTTCAAATCGATGAGTTTGGAAGATTCTTGTATGTGTTCTCTTCCTCTACGTATTCACCTTCTTCTTCCGTATTGGCATCTTCTTCTTCATCCTCCTTCTATTCAATATTGGCATCTTCTGCTTCATTTTCCTTATCATCTTCAGCCTCACCAGCCTCATTGTCATTACCCATATCTTCTTCCACAGCATCATCTGCCGGAGTTAAATCTTCTCCTCATCATCTTGCGGAGTTACATCTTCTACCTCATCATCATCCGTAGTTACATCATCTACCTCATCATCCTCCGGTGTTACTTCTTTTGCAGTTAGTTACTTCTTTCTACCCCTTTCTCTCTTAGTTACAGCCACTGTCTTTTTTGGGGAAGCCACTTTCTTTGCTATTGTTTTTTTATTCACCTTTAGTTTGTTTGGGGAAGCCGCAATCTTTTTTGAGAAATTAGCCATTGTTTTCTTTGGGAAGCCACTGTCTTTCCTACCTCCAAACCTAGATTATGTCTACTACGACAAGAACCGACTTTTCCTACTCCTCTTGTCTTCGGCGACAATTTCTGAAAAAATCAAACGAAATACAGTAGATCGAAACCCAAAAGAGTCTAAGTCGAAACCCAAAATCAAAAACTTCCACATGCATATTCAAACAATCTAAAAATCCTTACCCAAATTAGTCTTAATCGAAACCCAAAATCACAAGATACCACATGTTCACACAAACCAAGAATCGAAACCCCAAATCAAAATCGTTTTCAACTCCTGTGATGATAATGAAGAAACAAGATTGATGAGAAAGAACAAAGAAGCTACGATTGAAGAAAACATACCTTCTTAAGCTTCGATTTCTCAGAGAAACAATGGAGAAGGTTTTGTTTTGGAAAACTTCGGTTTTAGAGAAGTGAAGAAAGTTTTTAGAGAAGTGAAAAAAGAACTAAACTTTTATCGACGAGTGGACTTATATATTAAAACTTTAGATATATTCATTGACAATAACGTTTCTTTTTAGTTTTGCAATGCTAAGGCGCCTACACTAAGAAAATTTACGCGGCTAAACATTTTATTTTTCCGCGAGAACTATTATAGCGTTTTTGAATGACAAATGCTATACAAAAGTTAAGTGTTAATATATTATAGCATACCTGTAAAAAGCATTATAATCTGATGCTATTAGTACCCATATTTCTTATAGTGTTTGGACATTTTTTCACGGATTTTTGAAGGATATCTAACGAGTTTTAAAATTAAATAAAATAAGATTTTGTATAACTATGATTGTTTTAGTTTACTTTATTATATAATTGATTTTTACTAAACTATCAATATTAATATGACAAATATCCTTTACATTAAGTTTTATGCTGAAAACATTTGTCGCTTCCTTTTAACATGATTTCATTAAAAAAATAAAGGTTTATCCCCTATAATACTGTTTAAATATTTTTGCTAATTTGCTAAAAAGTTTAAAACAACTTAAAGATGTCTGAAAAAGTGATTTATCACGGATTCTTCAAAATTAGCGTTAGCGTGGCAACAACAAAAAGCGTTAGCGTTTCAAACAGAACTTCAATAGTGACGTTTGGTTCCAGTATATATAATTACATCATTTCCACAAAACTTTTTTACATCTCTCATTTTATTTTTAGCCGTAAATTACAATGACTGATTGGAACGCAAAGCTTATCTTGTGAGTCTCTACCTCTCACCCACCCTCTCTTTCTGTTCCTTAATAATGAAAGATAAAATAACAAAAACACAAACGTTCCTATGACGATGTTGATAGAATATTATCCATTATATTTGCAGGATTCTGAAGTTATTTTGATTTTTGTTTATCTTATGTTTCGTTGAATCTGGAATTAATTTTATAATCCTAGTTTCATTCCTCTGTAAAAGTATCAGATCTAGGGAAATCAGAAATTAAGGGGATTTTATGACCTATCCATGATTTAAAATCTTAAATAAAGTTGGTGACCCTGAATTCTGTAAAGATTTTTGATTTTCCACTTTGAAAAAAATTAGGGCTTTTTCATAAGATGATGTCGGCTAGTATGATTTTTGTCTCATGACTCTCATCTGAAGGTAGTTTGATCTTTGTCTCATGACTCTCATCTGTGGAATTCATTTTGATTTAGAATTAACAGTTTAAAACTGTAGTTCACAGTTCTGCATAAGAACCGGATATAAGGGTCAGATAATCTAGGGTTTATAAGACATATATATATATATACACACAATGACGGACGTTTTAGTGTGTTTTTTTATTGTTGCAATCATTTACGTAACTTTCCTCAAACGTTAACATATCTCGGATTCAACAAAACTTTTCATTTGGGACATTTAATATACTGATATATCGTGCGTGTATTGTTTTAACCTTGTTGATTTAATTCTTTCTATAGGTCTAATGAAGATGTCAAGAACAAGGATGAGAATGGGAGCACAAAGGTTCTTAATTCTGTGACAAAAAAAATATTTTCTCAATTTTGATGTCCTTCCATCGTGCCTTCTGAGAATAATAATGTCGTATCTTTTGTTAAAGGATAACATTCGTGCATCTGCTGTCTGCAAGGCAAGGCGTGAAGCCGCTGAACATGTTCGGGTTGTTGAAAAGTATCCATGGATTATCTCCTTTCCTACACAGGGCACCTTGTTTGATCTCTTCGATCCATTGCAGCGGAAGATGTACTCACTGAATCTTCCTGATATAGCTGGAATGAATGTTTGTTTCTCAAAAGAAGGGTGGTTACTTATGCGCAAATCAAGCTTTGTGGAATTTTTCTTCTTCAACCCATACTCCCGAGAGCTCATTAGTTTGCCAAACTGTGAATTGCCATTTCAGGCTATTGCTTTTTCTTCTGCCCCTTCATCAGGTACTTGTGTGTTGGTCACGTTAAACCCTATTTCAGAATATCTTGTGGCCATCAGCATTTGCTATCCTGGAGAAACTGAGTGGATTAATATGGAGTTTCCATGTTCTATTGCTTTTGACCCCAATATCCATAGCAACCTTATCTATGCCAATGGTCACTTCTACTGCTTCACCGCGGGAGGTGTTCTATTTGACTTTGATCCATCTTCTCGCACTCTGAATCAACAAGCATGGGATGAACCTATATTCCCTAATATTCATAATAGTGAATGGATTTATCTACCGAAGATTTTTTACTTGATGGAGCAGAAAGGACAGCTCTTTCTCATGTATACATATGGAACCGAGACACCAGTGGTGTATAAACTAGTCTCTTCAAAATGGGAGGAAATGAGTAGCGCTTTACTTGATGGCTTGACAATCTTTGCAAGCCGCTACTGTTCGGAGACTAGAATGAATGTTCTGGGAATGAGAAACAAGGTGTACTTCCCAAAGTATGACGTACATAACAAGCAATGTGTATCCTACTCTTATGATGAAGGAAGGTATTCTCCGTGTAAGCAAAAAGAACTAGTCTCTGTTGAGAGTCTTTGGATCGAGCCACCGCCATGCAAGGACGTTTAGATTTTATGCTAAGCAGGGATGTCAAAGTTAACCTGAATGCGCTTTGAGGTTTGGATTTTATTTTTATATATCATCGCATGTGTGAAACTTTAAACTCGTCTTTCAAATTAGAGGCGAAGCCAAATTTAGTATCATGGTTCAAACTTTCAGATTATTTTGCGTGTGACCCATTTTCATCGTAGTATTACTATTCAATATGTTGAGAGATAAAGCTTCTTAACATCATTTAAATATAAAAGGTGTGGATCACAGAATAATATTTTTTGATAGAAAAGAAACGAGAACAAGTTCATATAAGATACTAGATGAATAGATACTGATTAAGGAAGTGTATATATATAACGTACTAAATTAATATAGATGATTGTATGTTGTTTTTTGAGTAAAATACTAAAATGACTATGTAGAAGACGAAGATTTTTTGAACATTTGGAAACGAAACCCATAAGTTACATAATTTTACAAAATAAATAATCAATTGCTCCAGAAGTTACGTATTATCATCAAACTAAGTAAAATTTACTAGAAGAATCTACCTATACGCACTAATTTTATATCCTTTTAAGCTTTGATATAACTGGAAAGAAAACGACATCTTAGTGCCTTTAAATGTTCATTTGTTTTAGGCTTTGGTAAAGTAATAAGTAAAATATGAAAGTTTTCTTCTTCTTTTTGTCAGCATATGAAAGTTTTCATATGCTGGAATTTTATTCGAATGTATTACAAAGAAATTACTTAGAATTTAGAAGTTTAGAACCATAACGAATGAGGTGAAAAAGCAACATCAAATGGGCAGAACCTTTGAGCAAAAACATGTTGCTGTTTGAAACCAGAATCACATACTGAAACATGAAAAGGGCAGAGGACAATTTTATTGCAGTTTACAAGAACAAATATATATGTCTGCACTAAGATGTAGTTTTCTTTCCACTTATGTCCAGCTTAAAAGACACAAAGTAGGAAAACTACTGTATTCTAAGGATCCCTTCGAATGGATCTAGTGAGTCTTTCGTAAACGGATATACTCCATATTTTAGGAATATATACGATATCTTTTGGGTGTATATTTAGTTTGCCTTTTCTGATGTATTTATTCCAATTTGTGGGAACTAGGCCCTTGTATATATATTGGTCGTTTGACCTACGCTAATAACAAAAAAACCTTTACACAATATACAGTAGAACCTCTATAAATTAATACTCGATAAATTAATAATCTCTCTAAATTAATAAATTTTGCCGGTCCCAACTTGGGCCGGTTCAAAATTTGACACAAATCGATAAAATAATAAGATAATAATTTTTTAGAAAGTTCTATGTAAATACATGGTCCCATTAAAATCATAAATTAATAATTTATATTTATACATATTTTATATAAGTAATAACCTATTATTATATTGTTTGTATTATATTTACAAGGGAATTCTCTTTTTATTTTCTTGACACTTAATAAATTGTTGATGAGATTTAGTAATATTATATCTAAAACCATATTTAAATTCTATGAAATATATATTATATACGCCAAGTAATATAAGAAATTTAATACAAATGTCAAATTTCAAAAAATGATAATAAATATCTATACACTAAAATAAAATATTGTTCTTCTTCTAGAATAAATATATCTTAAAATAAAAAATCTAAATAAGGAAACTTTGGTAAATTAATATCTCTATAAATTAATAAAATTTCAAAGTTCCAACATTATTAATTTATAGAGGTTTAACTGTAGTTTTCTTGACATGGTATCAGAGCAGTAATACGATCTACTAGCTCAACTTTATTGATCTCTCAAACTTCGTTGAAGCTCAACTTTATTGATCTCTGAAACATCGTCGAATCCTTTGTAACGTGACAAGATGGAAAGCAACTATGGCAAAAACAATGACTCTGGTGTTGAATCCTCGACAAAGACAACAGCAGCAAACAAGCAGAGGGTGAAAACTACGAGGAAAGCCATATCACCTTATGATTTGTCCTTAAGTGACAATCCTGGATCTCTGATGTCTCAACCTCTGCTCAATGGACCAAACTACAATGAGTGGGCAGGAAACCTACGTATGGCACTGATGGCCCAGGAAGAAGTTTGGATTCGTGGACGGTTCTATACCACAGTCGAGTGAAGAATCTGGAGATTTGGAAGATTGGTGGACAAACAATGCGTTGGTTATGTCCTGGATAAAACATACAATTGCAGAAGCTGTTCGCTCCAACTTGTCTCACCTAGAGATAGCAAGCGACTTTTGGGATCATATACGCAGAAGATACTCTGTGAAAAACGGACAGCGGGTTCAGAGGATAAAATCTGAACTCGCAACATGCAGACAACAAGAATTAACAGTGGAAGAATATTACGGGAAATTGATGAAACTATGGACTTTGTTGTCGGACATCGCCAGACCAAAACGTGCGCTTTTCCTACTGGAGTTGTTATGGAGAAGGAAAGAGAAGAAGATAAAAGAGTTCTTGAAGGGTCTAGACGAGTCATTGTATGGCTCAGTGAAATCGAATTTGTTGTCGCGAGATCCACTGCCTTCACTAGATGAAGCTTATAGCGCAGTTCTTCAAGATGAAGATTCACGACATACTTCTCGCGTGCTCAGTGAGAAGATGGATAACATGGCTTATGCCGTTAGAGCTGCTTCGAGTTCGAGTGCTAGGAGATCGTACCAAAACCGAGAAGAAAGAGAAAAATTGCATTGCACAAGTTGTGGAAACAGAGGTCACTTGGCTGATAGTTGTTTCCGCACCATTGGTTATCCTGAATGGTGGGGAGATCGCCCTAAAGGAAAGCCGAACACGGGTCGTGGACGTGGATCAGTACTAGCACAGAAACTTGTTGAAACTCCGAGAGCTAACACAGTTCAGACTGCAGTGACATCACCGGTTCAGCGTGCGCATCTGATCACCACGTTTGACCGTCAAGGGATCAATGGACTTAGCAACGAGCAATGGCAGACACTGGTGACCTTGCTGAAATAAGAGAAAACAGTCGACTGGTACAAATCTCACGGGTAAGTTTTCTGATCATTCTTGGATAGTTGACTCAGGAGCCACAAATCACATGACCAGTTCTCTTAGTCGTCTATCTGGTACTCGAGATATACGTCCTCTGTCCATTAAATTTCCTGATGGGAGATTTAGTTATGCTTCAAAGCAAGGAACAGTGGATCTTGGTACATCACTTACTCTGCAGAATGTTCTCTTATTAGAGGGATTACATTGTCGTTTGATTTCAGTCTCTCAGTTGAATCGAGAACAACAAAGTGTATTTCAGATTACTGATAAGCTTTGCTTGATCCAGGACCGCATTACCAGGACACTGATTGGAGTGGCTGAGATGCTGAATGGGTTGTACTTTCTTCGAGGGATGGAGTTTGCAAGAGCAGTGGATCGTGTTGGACCTGTTACTCGTGATGTGTGGCATCTGCGTTTAGGCCATCCTTCTCTTAGAGTTTTAGATTTTTTTATCTATTTCGGATTTGCCTGTTGATAAGGCTTTGCAACCTAAAGCGTGTGAAATTTGTGTCCGCGCTAAACAGTCTCGTTACTCATTTCCTGCAGGTTCTAATAAAACTACAGCTTTGTTTCAATTGATACATTGTGATTTGTTGGGTCCTTATCGTACACAATCACATAGTGGTGCTCGTTATTTCCTCACTTTATTTGACGATTACAGCAGGAGCGTCTGGCTTTACCTGCTACCAAACAAACAAGATGTGTCACAGACAATACGTCAGTTTATTAATATGGTTGAAAGACACTTTGAAACAAGCGTAAAAACAGTGAGAAGCGACAACGGTACTGAATTTGTTTGTTTGACAGACTATTATCGAGACAAAGGAACACAACATGAGACATCTTGTGTTGGCACGCCGCAGCAGAATGGAAGAGCAGAACGCAAGCACAGACACATACTCAACGTCGCTCGTGCTCTGCGATTTCAAGCATCACTTCTGATAGAATTCTGGGGGGGGGGGAGTATTCTTACAGATGCCTATCTAATTAACATGACACCCACGCCACTCCTTGATGGCAAGACACCATTTGAGAAGTTTCCATAACAGACCACTGTGAGGGATAAAACTCACTTCCTAGTTTAGGTTAGGTTAAGATTGGGGAGAAGACAATCGTGGGCTGAATCCCTTAAGAACTTAGAGAACGAATTATGATTGTATTGATGTTTTAGTAAAGAAATGAATACAGAGATATTTGAGATTGATACAAGGAAAACAGATGAATGATCTCTCCGTGATAACGTATGCATAAAAATGTATAAAAAGACGTGAATCCCCTTCCCTTTGTTCCTTTCTCCTTTAAATAGCCTTAGGTCACGCGTAACTTCCCCTAATCAGCCTCCGAGATTCTCTCCGTAAACTAAGGGATTTGCAACTGCTTCCTTTTGACCGAATCGTATGTCTCTATCCTCGTTTCCTAGGCTGTTTTGTCAGGTCCCTACGAAAGAATCCGGACCTCTTCTCCGTGACCTCCTTCCCGTGACCTCTTTCTCGAGATCTCCTTCTCGTGACCTCTTTCTTGTGATCTCTTTCTGGTGACCTCTTTGGGAGCAGCTTCCTTTCTTAGGTGAGCCGTATTCTTCTTTGAGGTAATAGCCCATATTCGGCCCATTATTGGGCTCGGTTTAACTGGTTCGCCAACTTCAGCCGACGGGCCATATTTGGGCCCAACAGTTGCCCCCAACTTTCGAGATAAGATGCTTTTCTCGGGAGCTAAACCTAGCCGCCGAATCTTTTATTTTTGTTGAGATAATGATTACTCGTGATCTTTTCTCGAGTATATCTCTTGCTTGACCCGACGGTTATAATTAAATCTAACGAAATCGACGGTTTAGTTTAAAAGAATTTTGAAATAATTATTCCCTGATTCTCGAGGCCTCGACGGGATATAAAGCTGCTCGCATTAATTTCAACTTCCCCACTCTCTCCACGTCGCGATTCGGTTTCCCCAGGTAACTTCTTCTCGTTCCTTCTTCTTATTTTACTTCTTCACAGTTTTTTTTTATTTCTGCTTGTTAAGTCCCCGAGTTTCTCCCCTCGAATTTGTTATCTCCAGAGGTTTCGATTTATCTTGCTTGATCTTTCTTTTTCCCTCTTTTATCTCTCTTTACTTTCCCTCATCGCTTTCGATATGACTCGACCAAAGGAAGGTTCCGGAGAAACGGGAATCTCTGCTTCAGGTGCTCAACTTATGAAGGTGAAACAAGAAGTCGGTGAATCCATGAAGAGGACT
>CAKOAT010829598.1:47044-60980 GCA_932364175.1 Eruca vesicaria subsp. sativa | reverse complement strand
GTTGCTTTATGCACTTGAGCGTTCAGCTTCTGGAGGGCTGCGTGAGTTTGCTCCATGTATCGGCGAATAGCCTCAGGTCCTTCTAGAGGAAGGACAGTTGGGTCTTCGCGGGGAATCTGATGAGAAGATTCTTGGTGGAGTCGAGTGTTGCCGTTGTCCCAAGCGTTAGGTGGACTAAATCGCTCGTTAGCTCTAGAGCTACTTTGAGGGACGTAACCCAGGGGGTGAGCTGTGGGATCAGCTTCCGTCCTCGGGTTGTCTCGGTCAGGGGTCGCGCTTCCGTTTTGGTAAGCTGAAGTTGGTGCCCTGCCTCTAGGAGGGGGAGACATCCCTTCTCCGGACCTAAAGATAGGTGGCGGAGGTGGCAATCGGGTGCTGTGTTCGTGAACCCTATTGGGTGCCGAGCTAGTCGTCGCTATGTTACTTCCCATAGCGCTAGTTACAGGTGGACTAAATACTGGGGTTGCCCCGGTATGAGGTGTCCGGAGAACAGGCTCTTGCCCATTATGAGTAATGCTGTTGGGGGAAAAGTTCAGGCGTCCGCGAGGGAACGTGGGTTCGGTGAGTCGATCCCGAAAGGCGATTCCCGAGCCTTGGCGTTGCGATGGCTGAGTCGTCTCAGTTAGAGATCTAGTTACCTCTTCGAACCGTTGCTGCCGGGCAGTTAACTGTTGCAGGGTACGCTCGTTATCCTGAGCTCTTTCTACCAACTGCACCATCATTCGGCGCATTTCAGATAGCTGAGCTTCCGAATGATGCGGAGTGTGTCGGCGTTGAGGGTTTTCAGGAAGAGTAGTCCCGGTGTTGTTTCCACCGGAAGACCTTGGGTTAGCTATCCCAGTTTGGTTCGGTTGAGCGTTAGCCGGAGGCTGTTGCTCGGATCGAGGGTCAGCGGGTTGAGGTTCCGGATCCTGAGGGTCCGGATCTCTTCTGTTCGGTGATCCGTCGATCTGGATCACGGGATCCGGGATAGATGGATTCGTTGCCTGGTTGGATGGATCCATTCTCAAGTTACGGAGTGAAGGATTCAATTATCTCGTCCCCTCAGACGGCGCCAAAATGTGAGGGATAAAACTCACTTCCTAGTTTAGGTTAGGTTAAGATTGGGGAGAATACAATCGTGGGCTGAATCCCTTAAGAACTTAGAGAACGAATTATGATTGTATTGATGTTTTAGTAAAGAAATGAATACAGAGATATTTGAGATTGATACAAGGAAAACAGATGAATGATCTCTCCGTGATAACGTATGCATAAAAATGTATAAAAAGACGTGAATCCCCTTCCCTTTGTTCCTTTCTCCTTTAAATAGCCTTAGGTCACGCGTAACTTCCCCTAATCAGCCTCCGAGATTCTCTCCGTAAACTAAGGGATTTGCAACTGCTTCCTTTTGACCGAATCGTATGTCTCTATCCTCGTTTCCTAGGCTGTTTTGTCAGGTCCCTACGAAAGAATCCGGACCTCTTCTTCGTGACCTCCTTCCCGTGACCTCTTTCTCGTGATCTCCTTCTCGTGACCTCTTTCTTGTGATCTCTTTCTGGTGACCTCTTTGGGAGCAGCTTCCTTTCTTAGGTGAGCCGTATTCTTCTTTGAGGTAATAGCCCATATTCGGCCCATTATTGGGCTCGGTTTAACTGGTTCGCCAACTTCAGCCGACGGGCCATATTTGGGCCCAACAACCACCACCTCTGCATCATCTCTGCGTGTTCGGATCACTATGTTTTGCCCACAATCAAAATCATAAAGGCGACAAGTTTGATTCACGCAGCATTAAGTGTGTGTTCCTTGGCTAGCCGAACGGAAAGAAAGGATGGAGAGTTTACAATATTGATACCAAGAAGATATTTTACTCTAGACACGTTGTGTTCTTTGAGCATGAATTTCCGTTTGCATCAGTCTCAGATGCTCCATTAAAAGCCTCTCAACAGCTAAATATTCCGATGCAGCTAGTTGAAGATGACAATATAGAGCAGAATGCTCATGACCATGATACGGGAGTCGTTGAACTTCCAGAACCTGCATCTGGATCGTCTTTATCAAATGATCACCAATTGCAGTCTCCGACACCAAACAACGAGACGCTTGATGGAAATGATGTTACACAAATCACATCACCTCCAGTCTTCGATCACTACGAGTCTGACCAAGAAGAATTTGATACTTTGCTTAACTTGAAAGAATCCACTGAGAACACTTCTGTTTTGGCACCTGCTGTCACCACTACTCTCTGGATGCTTCTGGTATAGAATCCGTGCCGGTCGAGATTCAGTTGGGTCGTGGTCATCATCAAAGGACCTTACCTGTGAAACATCATGATTATATGCTGAACATTGCCACCACAGACCCTGCGACACCGTCACAAGCTCTATACTTAATCTCTGATTATGTTGACTACTCGGTTTTCTCTGAAAATCATTTCCATTTTTTGGCTGCCATTACAGTCACTTATGAACCACGTAGCTACAATGAAGCCATGAAAGAGGAAAACTGGAGACTCTCTTCTCGTAGAGAGATTGATGCTCTTGAAGCACAACACACGTGGGATGTGTGCAAGCTGCCAGGGTAAAAGAGCATTGGGTTGTAAATGTGTATTCTGTCTGAAGTTCCGCGTAGATGGAATCTTATAGCGTCATAAATCTCGTTTAGTGGTTCATGGAAACAACCAAGTTGAAGGAGATGACTACAATAAAACTTTCGCTCCAGTCACGAAAATGAGCACAGTGCGTAGCTTCATGCAGCAGGCATCATCACTCAACTGGGAAATTCATCAGATGGACATACACAATGCCGTTCTTCACGGTGATTTACAGGAAGAAGTTTACATGTGTTTACCTCCTGGTTATCGTGGTTCTGATAAAAACCAGGTATGTCGTTCTAAGGAAATCTTTGTACGGCTGAAGCAGGCCCCTCGATGTTGGTTTGCAAAGTTAAATACAGCACTTCAGTAATACGGGTTTACACAGTTCTTATCTGATTACTCTCTCTCTCTCTCTCTTTACGATGGAACATGGTTCAGAACGTCTCCATGTCATAGTTTATGTGGACGATTTGATTATCTCGGGCAGTACTTCTGCTCTTATTCAATCCTTCAAATATTATCTGAGTCAATGTTTTCACATGAAGGACTTAAGAATATAAAAATATTTTCTCGGTATTGAAGTAGCGAGAAGTCCAGCAGGCGCCTATCCCTACCGTTACCCCGCCTTGGCAGTCACCGTCCTTTCACGGCCTTTCACATCTTGTCCACGGGTACCTTGTGTTAGGCTACTGTCCCATGGGCTCCTGTGGGTACCTCATGTTAGGCTACTTTCCCGCATGTTAACACCCTAGACTCTAGACGCCCACCCGTTCTCGCTGGTCCAAACATGACTTCAAACAAGTTCATTGACACCATTACATTCTCATTCACGTTTTCGTACTCATTCTCATCCTCATTCTCATCCTCATTCTCATTCCCATTCTCATTCTCATTATCATTCTCATCCCATACTTATCACGTACTTATTCTCATTCTCATTCTCAATTCAAACTCATTCGCATACACTTAGACTCATACTCAACTCTAGACGCCACCTGTTATAAGTGTCCCACACAATACACATCACATTCACATTCTTAAACACTGAAGCCAAAAGACATCTCATTCATAGTCATCTATCTTTCACTTTAGGTAACAATGGTGATTACTTTACATTCATCGCTCATAACAACTGCAACCAATTAACATATCTATCATCTTAAGCATTCACTTCCTTCTAGCAACCTAGCTTCCATTCATAATCATCACATTGGACACAAATCATTCACTCGATCATTCATCATCAGTCATTAACCACATCAACACAAGGCAGTTCATTAAGTCCCATTTAAGCAGTGCGAAGGTTCTTATGCATCATGATTCATTCATCTATCAACCTAACTCCCATTATGATCTATTATCCTACTTTCAAACAAGAACTAACCAAACCCTAGTTCCACCATCAACTAGAATAAATGAATATGACAAGAGATCTGGATCGAATCACCTCACCTTAAAATATATATATATATATTTATTGTTTTAATATTTATTTTTAATAGTAGAAATCTGTAATTATTTTAATTTTTATTACAAATAAATATTCATTCATTTTAATTTATAAAATAAAATAACCATTTCTATAATGTTTATAGATACATATTCATACATAATTAAATTAGTACAATAACGAATATATATAGCATAATTTAATTAGAACTATATTATAAATTATAAATTAAAATAATTACATATGCATGATAACATACAGTTTACAACATATTTCAGTTTATTTAAGGAAAAAATTAAAATAAAATATTTAGAAGCATATCTATTTTTTATTTAACATAGAAGGTATATTATAGTATTTGACATGTAATTTAGTATATTTGCATTTAAAAAAATATTAATATATTATGATTCACAGTTACACATTTTTGCAGCTTATTTCATAAAAATATAAATATTTATCAAGTATGAGACGGGTTGAACGCCAAATAATTAATTTATATTTTAATAAATATTTATTTAATATTATAATAAAATAAGCTTGACAAATATAAGAAAGAAAAAATAAAGTTACATCATAAGTACGGATTATGTTAGAGTATAACACACCGGTTCAGTTTCTAATTTGTATCACATCCTAAAATCTATAAAGTAACTATATACCGTTTAGATTTGGATTATATTAGTTGTTCAGATATATCTGAAATTAAATCCCAAATTTGAAAGCAAAACATAAGAAGTAAATACTTCTTTATATAGAATTGGATATTTAAAACATTTAATTTTAATTTAAATACTTGTTCTAGATAATGTTACAAAATAAATATATAATTGGATATTTTAAGTACATATTTATGTTTCAAATATTTATACTTATGATTAATTTGGACATCGGATCGGTTTTTAAGTTTTTCGGGTTTTCGGTTTTTTGGGTTACCCATTCAAGTTTGGCAAATAACAATTCAGGTGTGGATACGTTTTGTACCACCTGAAGAGACTCGATTTCTTATATTTTGGACCGAGTACAGATCAAATTGTTAGTTTGGGTTCAATTAAGACTTTGGATTACAAATTTTATACTTAAACCTACTTTGAATATAGATAAAATGCAGTTATATAAAGTTTTCATCAACAAATTATTTCGCGTTTGAAAAGCGCGGGTTAAAATCTAGTATACTATTATAATTTAAATCAAGACTTATTTCATGTGTGATATTTCATTTTGAACCATTTATTAGAATTTTTATCAAAGTTTACATAATTTATTTATAATATCTTCTGATATCTTATTTTTATTTGGAATAAAAATAAATATTTAAAAAAAAAATCTAACAAAATATTTTTTTTTGAATATTTTAAAATAACTATCGAAAACTAAATAATTTAAATTCCAAATAATCATAACATATAATTAAAAATTAAAATTAATGTGTTTGATTTGAAAACAAAAATTAAAAACTATCTAAAATTATTTTAATTATATTTAATAATAAGTAAAGTTTAAATTGATTAATTTTTGCAAATACATTTTAAAAAATATTATGTTAGAAAAATATTCATTTCTATTTCAAATATGAAAATAAAAAATATAATGATGATTAATTAGCTAAATTGACAATCATAAAGTTTATCCAATGACAAATAGGTTATGTTATGGTAAAAATTGCTTAAAAATGAGCATAAAAACATAAAACATTCTTAATCTTAATTCATAAAACATGAAATATATCCACACAGTTGTGCGGATTAAATTCTAGTATCAATACTATTAAATTTGGATTTTGCCCTATTGATATTAGTTGGGTCCAATTAATTATTTCGATGTTTTAGTTTTTTCAAAAATGAAATATATATATATATATATATATATATATATATATATATATATATATATATATATATATCTCATTTTTTTTAGTGTAACTGCATATAATATTCTGGTTTTAAAATTTAAAAACCTTAACTTCTTATTTGCTGTAACAAACCTACGTAACTTACTATTGCTCTACGTAGTGGGCAATTTATTAACCACATATTACTTCTAGAATCAATTTTTTTATATTAAAACTGCTTTTGATTTTCTACAGTTTTTATAGGAGTCTAATAATATTGGTATATATAATTTGTATTAAGAGTTTTGAAGCTGATTTTTTTATCTTATAACTTAATTCAAATTCCTCCATGTATGATTCAAATCTGTTTACATTGATATAAAAGCATTTCAAATTAAGGTTGTAATCATATCTAACATATACTTTTAGTAACAATACAATTGAACACTAGTTTATTCAAAAGTCATTATCACACTACAACAACATAACTTACATTTCAGACCAAAAATAAAATTTTATTCTACCAGACATTAATATATTCAAATTTTTAAGTTTATCAATTAACAAAGTACATGATATTGAAATAGGGTTTAATAAAATTTAAGTAGATTTTTAATACAAATAAATAGTTATATAAACTTATTTAGTTTAGTAGATTTTAAATAGGTTATTCAATTAAAAATATTTATTAAATGTGATCTTTTAGTTAAAGTTAGTGAAGACCATATAACCCATTTACATATATATATATATGTATTTAACATAGTATATTAATTTTACTTTTAATCATTTTTCTAAAATTTTGTTCAGTTGAGGGGGTTGGATTTGTTATTGGTTTTTGAATATAACACTTTAAGAACCATTCGGAAAACATATGTTTCGTGGATATCTCTTGGACTTGTACATCACAATTTAGTGGTTGTAGATAGGTTTGGAAATATATGTCTGGACAAACCTAACTTATGGGTACGAGAAACATGAGAAGAAGTGAGTCTTCTTTGCATTCAGAGATGAATCACTTGCTTGGGCAATGAAAGTATGCTACAACACTATACATACTAGGACTTTGGATCAGATGGCAAAAGTTTTATCTCCATGATTAGGAACTTTATCCAAGAAAACTTTTTGACATAATTAAAAGAGATAGTGAGGCTACAAAAAGATTTAAATCCTTCAATATATTTTACATTCCATGGGACAAGAATGTAGTTGATGATTGTGCAACTAGGTTTGCAAGAAATTTTTATAGGAAATTTTGTTAGTTAGTTGTTCTAATTTGGTGTAACTTCCAAGACCACCGATTAGTATTGATGCAAAGATATAAATAGTTTAGACTACATATAGACAAAAATACCTGAGTGTGATTTTTTTTTTTTTTTTGACAACGAAAGGCTGATCTATTACTCAAGCTTGAGTTGGTCTGGAAAACCAGACCGGAATAGAACAACCAACATAAAAGAGCTCCCGATAAAAGGATCGAGCAGTCTTAGCTAAATGATCAGACACAGCATTTAGAGATCTAGGAATATAAGTGATCTTGAAATCTGGGAAACAAATCCTCAGTGTCGATATCCTCTCTAGTTCCGTCGAAAAACTTGGCCATCCCCGGGGATTTGTGAGCATTGCTAACAATTCCTTGCAGTCCGTCCCAAAGCTCTGACATGGCGAATGTTGAAGCATGTTCTCCATTGCCCACCGCAGTGCTTCCAGCTCCGAATACAAAGGCGACTCCACCCTACTCACATTGCGCATCCCCATCAGCTGGCTATTCCCCATGCTGTCCTTCCAATCCCATCCACATCCGGAGAAGTGATCTGTAGAGGTCCAAGAACCGTCTATCATGCAAATATCTCATAGGCTTATGGCCTGACGTTCCGTATCGCCGTTCTCTAGAGAACTCATACCTTCCTATTCATTTGCTTGAAACCAGGCAAGACACTCACTCTCAGCATACCGGGCCAGTTCAAGGGGGTCTCTATCTATTCCTTTAAACAACTTATCATTTCGAGCCTTCCAAATGTACCAAATACCTGAGTGTGATTATATAGTATATTTTTGAGTGATAAACTATAATTTGAAATAGTTTTGTTTGATAGAAAGATCGATTTTTTCTTACCTTTTTGTCGGAAAAATGATTGCAAGTGTTTCAGAGGAAAAAAAGTTTGAGTTGCTTCTAGGTGTGGATCAGTTTCACTTGAATATAGCAACAGGTTTTGAAAGATTTCACGTTAGAGAAGTATGTGATTTTTTTGTGCAGCCTTCATTTTCTCTGTCGAAGTTGGAAATTTTTGTGGTAATATGACTATTAAGTGAAGTAGTATATATAGAAAAGGTTAAACAGATAACATAAAATATTCTTCTATTTATTATCTTTGCAGCAAATATTATTGTAATTACATGACTTGCGAATCTGGATAACTTTAGTTAGAAAAATAGAGGATTTGGAATGTTTCATATATTTCAAACTAATAATCGTTGAGGTAATCTGTATTTATTTATAGTCTGAAAAGGGAGGAACTATTTTGAATTAGAATAGATTTACAAATATGTTGACACTCACTTCGGCTACTCCTGCTTCTCCATTATATATGATGCTCACCATTCCCACGACAACACTATTTACAAATCAAAATCCAGACAACCACAAACAAGGAAGAATAAACTCGAAACCTCTCTTGGTGCCCAAACAAGTTGGAACTGATTCCATTGAAAGGTTCGACCTCAGTTGATGAAACGTCCCATGCTTCGTCTCCACAATCTCATGTCAAAGACAAGGTCCGTGCATTCCTAAACCCATACGTTATTTCTTAAGGCTATTTCTCTTAACCATGTGTCACTCTATAGAGATTGGCAGGTAAAATTTGATGGTGTTTATGGTAAATCAATAAACTTGATCTATACGTCGTTATGAAGTTCCAAATTCTTATTCAATTTTTTTGGTTGCTGCTTCTGAAGTGATTTTGTAAAGAAGCAAGTATGTTTAATGAGTTTATATCGGTTTTACAGTATAGGTAGTCAAATGAGTTTTTTTTAAAAACGTGACAACCGCCTCAACACTTTCCCACATCATCTCAGTGAAGGTTCTGTGTACTAGCTCATTGGTCTCGATGTCATACGGACTCTCCTGTCTCCATTCGATTCGGTTAAGGATATTCTAAGTGAGCTTGAATTTAGTATCGATCATTGTATAAACAGTCCATCAATCAATTGCTCTGTCAATTGCAAAGAAGGGAGTTTTGTTCAGCATTGGAGTGAGTTTTTATTTACTACATCTGATCTCTTGCTGGTAGAGAAGAGATTCGCAAGATCAACAGTTTATTACTTATTAGGATATGCGGCAATATAGCGAAATTATTAGAATATCACAATGATGAGTTGAGGTGAAAACAGCAAGTGCCTCTCTTTGGTCAACGAGAACTGAACCTCCGCGTATTCCACCACGAGTGACATGAACAGTTTTCTAAACATTATGGGTTTAAAGAAGGGGAAGAAGATATTGGAGGCTAAATAGATCAGCTTGAAGTAGAAATTTGAGCTTATAGTTTGAGTTTCTTCAGATTGGTTAAAAACAGGTGGGTAACTATCCCAAGCTCAAGGTAAAGTATGACTTTAAAGACCTTGATATTCAAGCGGTTAAAGATTTAGATTCATTGCCTCAACTCCAATGCATAGGCTCCCACATAACACCAACTCTTGATTGTATTCTCTAATGGAACTGTTTTTTTTGTTGTGAAACAGTTTATATGAGATTCCAGAGAAGAAAGAGGATTTAGAAAGACGTAGTTTCAGACATGTGCTCAGGACCATTGGAACAACAAGGAGTGTGTCCTTATGAGCTGGAGACATGGGTACACGGGATCATAGAGACAAGACAAAAATATAGATAAAAGAGCTGCATACTGCATTGGAAGATGCTAAGCAAAAGCTTCATGTGAGACAGGCTGAAGCTTCTTGGTGGAAAGTCACTGCATATATATCGTCTCTGAACATATACCAAACCGTCTAAAATCAACTCCAACTATTAAACTCGTCATACCTCCACTCTCTAACTACGTATAAATCCAGTATTTCAAGTTTTATTAGAAAACAAAAGTGTATGTAGTCTTGTGAAGAAGCTGAATGTTAATTAATGTATTTGCCTTATATTTTTTGATTCATTATAATTTGCTATGGAGTAGCAATTTTAAAAGAATGTCACATTTTTTGTAATGAAATATCATTTAAAACTAATGTTTGTAAATGATTTACAGCTACTTTTTACATATACATGAGTTTAAAAGAACGATTTCACGTAGCATGTGAACGAATAATGGTCACATTGAATAGACTAATTCACGTAGCATGTAGCGAACTGCCCATTTTTTGATTTATTTATTCGTTCTTTAAATGATATACATGAGTTTAGTAACAAAAGTATTCATTCATGGACAAGGTTATACTATGCTACCTTATATTCAAGTTTATTGTGATGATTTGCTAAATTTCTTGAAACTAATTTAACAGGATGGAGAGTTCAGGATGACAAGGTGATAATGTAGATTCCATTGCTCGCCACAGTTTACCAATAACCGGTTAGATTACATAGCACATGTACTTTGCAGATTAGTAGACATTAATTAGCTAACCAATAATCAGATACTTATATTTGAGAATAGGTCCTAAGAAAATATTTAATTGATTTTCTGCAAGATGCTTTGTGAAATAAGCTGAGCTTTGAGAAATATAGGGGAGAGGAAACAACGTTTGTGATTTGATGGAAAATGAGATATTGATGTGAATGCATTGTATTAAAAGATCGCCTAAAATTTCAGAAACATTAATTTGCAGATTTTTTTTCAATTAATATGCTTCAGTCTGTATATATAACTTAAATCATAGTATAATTTAAATCGTCAGCTCTGTTTCTTAATTTCCTTATGAAGACCTAAGTATTATTACATTGATAACACTTCACAAGTCGACAGTCCGCCTAATTTCTTCCTTATGAACTCCCATCGGATAAATATTAAACCTTAAAAAAACAGTGTAACATACAGCTTCTAACTTCTCAGACTCACCTATAACCAGCATCGACTATTATTAACTATGGATAAATGTTAAAACAGCTTATACTTCACACCTGCGCCTCCGGGGACTTTTCCACGAAAATATCGATACATGTCATCAGAACTGATGCACATAAAAAACCAACAACCTAAAAATTCTATATCAGGAAGTTTAGGTTTACAAACGATCAACCAGAGATGAATTTGTTTTGGAAAATATGCTATGTGTCAACATATTGACCTCCCAAATTAATAAGCTAGTTATATGAAATATATTTGTGACAAAATGAGGTCCATGATCACTTGAAAAATCAAACAAACATATCTATATCTCTTCGAAACACAAACACAAAGTAAAAAACCCTATGACAACTGATACGATCTTCCAAATTAGTGTAACAATATCATAATTTGAAACACTTTAAAAATGTAATATTTATTCTTACTTTCTATTTCTTCAACTTTATCAAAGTGAAAAAAAAAATCAAAAGAATAAATACAAACCATATTATTTTTCTTAATTTCTTATTTAAAATTTTGTGTTCTCTTAAAAAACAATAGTGGTTCTTTTAACTCAAACTAACAAAAATTAATAAATATTACAATATGATCTTAGAAAATATATTATATTAATGATGTTCAGTATTGTTTTTTACATATGTTAAAAAACAGATTATTTTGAATACCCGCCCGTAGGACGGGATAACCCCTAGTTTTGAATATATTTAGGAAATAAGTATATATATAAGGCATATCTTGTTGAAGATTCAGAAATGGGTAGTTTAATATTTGAGTAAAAAATATTTGCCAACTGAATATAGATAGCCCAACCACTTCGTCAAATTTGATCTCATCTGTGCTGAGATAAACTAACATTGCTACTTTGTAAGTTGTGTACTTTCTTAGAAGACGCATGAGGAAATTATTAATCAACTTCTTATCCTTGTATTTCTTCCCCAAAGTCAATGACTACCTGAGGCAGTCCGCTGATTTGCAAGTTAAATTCCTCAACTGACGCATGTTCCCACTATCTTCAAAATCCCAAACCAGATGCATAACTCAGAGTGCTTCTTGGTAACACTCGCTTGTATGGCAGAGAGTGCCTGTGAGTTAAGAAAAAAAAATTAGCTCCAGATAAGGTTATTTTCCTTATTATTTTGGTTTGCTTGATTCAACACATGTCTCATCCTTGAATTTTCAGTCCATAGTGACACAATCAACTTCCACGCCATGGCATCAATTCCTGGAATGATTGATCTACATTTCTTCCTCAGGACCTCACCTACTATAATCAAATGGGTGACCGTTTTATATCAATTGTAAATACAAGTAGCAAGAGTTGTAACGAGTACACCAGAGACTACCTCTAAAAAGATGTGTATATACTATAATTCTTTTTCAGGCAGAATTTTTATTCTCTCTTTAAACATAATACTAGGCAAGATAAAACACTCATTACAGCTCTAGCCTCACACGTCCTAAGGTTGAAAACAAAACCTGAGAATCTGTCTCTCCTTAGCAGATAGTGCATTTCATTTACCTTACAATCTTATGCTAAGAATACAATTTGTGTTACCTAATACACAAGTCGAGCTTGACTACGTATATCCAATAGCCAATCGGCTAACCTAGCCTACAAAGAAATATTGTTAAATCTCCAACAATGACAAGTTCCTTAAAACGTTTCCTAACTCTTTAAAAAAATTGCGCAAAGAGGTCTCCTTTCTCCAAGCTTAATCTCCAATTAGTTACTCTCCAAGTGATTATGAATTATTCTAGCTTGATTGCCAATCCAGTTTCCAAGTCATTTTTTATCTCGATTGTTCCACTCACATACGCGATATAGCAAATTCTGCCATATTTCCAACTGATTCAAGCCGCCCACCTAGTCTTTGCATCTTCATGTTACACAGGGAATCACAAGCTTGAGGACCTGCTTAGACGATGGTTTAAAGATTTCCCCAATAAATTTAACTAGTAAATATGTATTAATAAAATAATTATAAAATGTTTAGATTCGCAAATAAGGACAAAACACCTAATTTGATCAATAAATTTTAAATTTCTTTAAAAAATAAAGAAGGTAAAAAAAGATAAGAGGAAGTAGGCACCGAACATGTGATAAAACCTCAAACGGTGATATTTTCCTACCTCTTAACCCAACTAATCAATAATTGGGCATACAATATTAGGGATTTAAGACATATTCATGTTTTTATGTGTGTGTTTATCATACTAGGTGTTTTGCCCGCATATGCGGGCTTAATTATCTTTAAATCAATTATAAAATCATCAAAATAAATGATTATTTGCATCTAAAATTTTGTGACCTAAAACATTAAACTTTTTTACATGATAAAGTTATTCACTAATTAAAAAAAAATTTATTTTTTCCTTTTAAACTTTGAAAAATCTAAAGTCTATTTCCTTTCTTCTAATTGATAAAAATATAGAAATCTATCTTCTTAAGGTTTAATTATATAAAATATAAAAATAAATTTAATTTAGCGTGTAAGTTCAGAGGCGAAAATAACTTCACAAATATATATCATTATATTATATTATTATATTATATTATTATATTATTTTAATTTGAAAATAGTTACGTATTATAGTTTTTTCAATTTTCTACTTTCAATTATATAAAATTAAAAATTTTACTTTGTGAATATTTATTTATTTGTTTTCTGTTTTGAATTTTTGTATATTAAAATATATCTTTTGGATAACAACACAATATATATAGGAATTATCTTTTTATTTTTATTTTTAAATATATATTTAGATTATGGATTATTCTTATCATTATTATTTATTTAAATGATTTATCTAATCAAATAAATATTAAATTTATTTGGCTGGTTAATATATTTTATTCATTAAGGTTATAAACGATATTAACCAGCCTAACTTTTAACGTGAGAGCATGTTTTTATGTATGTGTTTATCATATTGGGTTGCGCATGTTAAACGGAATTCGTGACCATGAATTCTATACTTCCACTCCGAATATTTTTTCTTCATTCCTTAGT
>CAKOAT010829598.1:0-36921 GCA_932364175.1 Eruca vesicaria subsp. sativa | reverse complement strand
TCAGTCCGAAATCATTCAAACCTTTTTTCCTATCTTTTTCCGTTTTTCGTTATCGAGCTGCGACTCAACTAGATCTAGGGTTTTATGTTTGTAACTCGCTGATGGCCCCTGCGGCCAAAGCCTTTGTAATTCCTTGTAATGATCGCAACGCTCTTACGCGAATCGGAAATAAGATCGACTTTCTTTATAAATTCGTTTTGTTATGTTTTTCATATTTTTCCGCATTTATTTGGTTACTTGTCGTTGGCTTTCGCAGAGATCCGGTTCCTCTGGAAAATTAGGGTTTTCCTAAGTTTCCTTATTAATCGGAAATCGACAAGTGTGAATTTCGGTTCCACACTCCCCTAGACTTACCTTTTTGCTTGTCCTCAAGCAAAAAAAAAAACAGGTAGTCTCTCTCAAAGAGTTTTGAAAAGAATAAAGACTCACAGATTTAAAAAAAAAAATTGAAATCATGACCTCTATAATATTGTAATCCACATCTAAGACATTCTAATCACTAAGGTTCATTATGCAATATCCTAGCTTAGCAACCATATTTATCTAACCAACAACTTAGCAAATACAACCTGACATTCCCCTCAACTGACCTCATCGATCACATGATGCAAGGAAACTCAAACAAGTATCTGGATCTGCAGGTAAAAGTTAGTTCCTATCTTTTCTCTCTTTTAAGTTCTCTCTTAGGTCAAAATATGCTTCTAAGGCAAGATTATTGATCAAGATTGGACAGCTTCCATGAAACAAGCCTTAATGGTTGTAGCCACCAAGTCTTGATCACTTCTTTTTGACCTATATCCAAGAATTCATATGAAGTGAGCCTTAATGGTTGTAGCCACCAAGTCTTGTTCTGATTCCTCCTAACTAAAAACCTAAAAATCTTGGTACTATTTTGGGATATTTTTTTTTTAAATAAAACTAATATACTAGACTATCTAGGATAAAAAATATAGAGAGGAAAGGTGATAAATCTACACAAGGCTTTACCTTCCAGACTTGTTTAAAGAATCCGATCCCAGTATGCCATGCCCCAAGACAAGCAGTTGTGTCAGGTTTAGTGTTGGAGGTAGTTTTGGTTCCTTCAAATAATCTAACCAAGTGGGGATAGATGATTGTTGATCCACTTTAGCATCTTTAGTACTGTAATCATAAAGTCTAGAATGGTGCGAAAAAAGCGGCTATAAATCAAATACGATCATTATCCCTTTTCTTGAGATTAATAAAAGATACCTTTGAAAACAAAATTTTATAAAATTCAAAGCAAATAAAAAATCAGTAAACCTCCCCCAGACTTAAATTATACTATCCCAGTGTAAAGAAAATCAGAGTTATGGTGAAAGAAAAGAAATTAGAAATACTAAATGTAACAAGGAAGAAAAATGAACCTGACCGGACTTAGTAATCGATCGATGTTAGTAGAAGAGCATCGATCGTCGCAGGTGTATATCGATCGATATTGACTGTCATGCGTCGGTCGACGAAATGGTCATTGGTTTCTCCTTAGATGTTTTTTTTTTTTTTGAAAAACCTGCAAAAATTGTAAAAACGAAATTGAATTTGTAAATGAAAAAAAAAAATTACCTAATAGTGGGCTGCCTCCCATTCAGCGCTTTGTTATAGTCATTTAGCTTGAATGTTGCACTGGATGAGCTATGGTGTGGAAAAGGAGTTACTTTGTTGGAAAACAAGTATCCATAACTTCTCTGTTGATATTAAACCAAGTAGCCATGGAAATTCTTGTGGCTTCATCACTTCTGGCCCATCTTGCATTCATCTTGGTGACTGTGTCTGCAATGTTCTAAAGTCTTTCTTGAAGACTCTCAATGCTGTTTCTTTTCCATTGAATTTTATCATAAACATGGTATGTCATCTCTCCTAACAACTGATTTCCTTCTAGGACGGACTTGGAATCGATCGCTTCAACGGTCGTACTGTCGATCGCTCCTGGTGAAAAGTCATTGATCGACGGGTCTATATTGATGTCGATCGACGGTGTAAAATTAGGTCGACAGGCGAGTCGTTTCTGAATTGTTCTTACTTCCTTCCTCAACCAATCTGTTCCTGAACGAAGTCCAGTGATATTGTTGTTGAAAGGGAAGAATATGTCATCACATCTCTCGTCAAGCCTATCCTCAGTTGTGTTCAGAGCGTTGTAGATCTTCTCAACAATCTGGTAAACCTCAGCTCTGGTATAGGAATCCTGCTCTCGTGGTCTTCCAACATCGATCGATTTCCTAGTGTTGGTATCGATCGACTGGGATTTCCTATGTTTCTCCTTGAAGATTCCATCCAAATCTTGCTGTAATAAGCCAATCCTCATGCTTAACCAGTTGATGTTGTTGGTGAGTTGGTGATCTAGCGCGTCTATCCTGGTATCCCATGTAGCTATCTGAGCTACCGTCGGCTCGTTCTTTGCTGATTCTCTGTTAACATCGATCGATGCGTCCTTCGTGACATTGATCGACTGCTCACGCTGTGTCTTCAGACTAGCTAATTGTGCTTCCATATCTTTCATCCTTGTTTTCAATCCTGTAATGCCTCCTTTCAAAACTACGTATGATGTGTCCTGATTGCTGGTGAACTTAGCCATTGCTTCCTCTTGCCAATCGCTCTTGCAACCAATCATCTCATGTATCTCATCTTTGGTGTAGAGCTCTAGCTCCCAAACTGAATCGCGAGTTTTGTCGAGACTGACCGATGCGCATGTATGCCTGTCAGTCTATGGAGAAGTGCATTGTACGATCGTTGGTGCTGCTACTGTGTCAGTCGATTGTTGCTGCATTACGCCAAGTTTTTGCTGAAAGATATTTTCTGGTCCATTGGCCATCTAAAGGATGTCTGCTATGTCTTCTTTGAAAACTTGTAGAATCCTTCCATCCAATGCTCGTGCATTACCCTCTGGATCTCTAATAACACCAAATTCATCTGGTATTAGAAACTTATCAACAGAATATTTTTTAGTGCAAGTAAAAGTTGGAGGGTAAGAATTGATCGATTTGCTGGTGTTAGTGTCGATCGATGGTAGACGAGAGGTGGTGAAATTTGGCTGGTTGAATGTTGTGTTTGTTGATTTTCCATGGTGATCTCTGTAGGTCAATCCTGTTTCGCTATGTCTCTCAAGGGTGGTGCATGTTTGCAACTTGACTGCTTCTATTCTGTGAGACGTCTTCATGGATACATGTCTTCTTTTATACTCATTGAATGCCACAGGAAAATTTGGAAAGTTGCCAAATTTCATGAAGTCGGCGATGTTGTAATCGATGGTGATGGTTGAGTCCGATATTTTTGATTCGGTTGAGTGTCAATCGATGCTGCTTTAACTGTGTCGATCGATGTATCATTCTTCGTCTTTTTGATGGGTTGTAAGAGTCTCTCTTCGGTGAGAATGGCATGAATTTCTCTGGCATACTCCTCATCATAATCCTCATCATGCTCCTCATTGTGATCCTCTGAATCTGATATAAATGATGTATCTATTGCGAAGCTTTCATGGAAACCGCTGTCTGCCCAACTGCCTACGGAGTAGTCATCTTGCTTGTTGCTTACAGCTTGTAAGGCAAAGTTTGGATAGCAATGATCTGGCAGGGTTCCATGTGTGGACTAGCTGTCAGTCGATGTATCGGAAGTGGCATCAGTCTCTGGCTTGTGACAGGAATTGATCGATGTTGACGAAAGAGTGACGGAATAATCGGTTTCATACTCTGCTTCACATTCGCAGGCTGCAATCGATCGATGTTGACAGGAATCGATCGATGTTGACGGAATAATCGGTTTCATACTCTGCTTCACATTCGCAGGCTGCAATCAATCTAGCTTGTCCACTCTCCAAAGAATTTACCTGTTTCTTAAAAACACAAACTGGGTCATAAAAAACGTATGGATCAATCAAAGTAAGACAAAACCTGTTAGTGTTCATGTCACAAACTGCTCCAACTGTAGCCATAAAAGCTCTTCATATGAGGAGTAAAGAATTCCAAATTAAATTGATATCCAAGACATGAAAATCCACAGAAACTAGTGTATTACCAATCTGCACCTCCAGGTCCCTGATTATACCTCCTGATATCATATGTTGTATTTTGACATATTACACACATACTTTGCATATTAATTTTGTGCTCCTGGAGTATTCTTAGTGTTTTTGAATTATTTCAGGTGGAAAACGAGTTAGAATGCACCAGAAGGAGCATATGAAAGAAAGAATGCAAAAACCAGAGTTTTCCATCGCGGAGCACCCCTGCGGAGCAAAACCCGATTTGCTCCCATTCTTTAATGAGACCTCAAATCTATTTCAGGAAAGACTCAAACGCAGCACCTCTCTACCCTAGCAGGCGCCGTTCTTCCAATAAAAGAACACTGGCCGCCTCTACTCTTTCAAAGAGAGAGCATAGACTAGATTTTTACACAAGAAACTTGTTGAGTCTTTTTGTTGAAGATTTGTTCTAGCTATTTTGTAAGGGCCAAGGCTTCCTTCTCTTGGTTTCTAGAGAAGAAATCCATGAACCCTCTTTACACTTTGATTTATCTAATGCATTATTCAGTCATGACTTGTGTGTTCTCGTGCTATGATCGAGTAGTCGATTTGTTAACCTAGGGTTCTAGGGTGTTGATCCATTGAAATGAACATAGATAAGCCTCATTCTCGCCTTTGCTCCTCACTGTTCTTACTTCTGATACTGATATGATCACTTAGTATTTGATTCCAAGTTAAACCTTTTATCATTAATCCTGAATTAGATTGCTAGATTTGTTGAGAGCAAGCATCACATCCCTGGTCAGCGAAAGTAGATATAAGGGTGTGATGTGAGCATATTAGGTCTGTGTTTAATGTTTGCTGTTGAGCGTTGATCCACGCGAGAGCATAGGTATCATTGCTCCTCCGCAAAAGGAGCACACCTGCGAGAGCAGGGTGTTCTAGTTAAGAAATCTAAGTTCTAGGCTGCACTTAAAGAGCTTGAATAATTGTTTAGTTCAGCATGGTTAACACCCAATGAGACACCCTAGGTTGACATCCTTATATCCTGAATTTAAAACCCAATTTTATTATTTGTTTCTCACGATTTGTTTTTCACAACACTTAATCGTTTTAGCTTGAATTTGATCCTATAGAAGTAAAGTGTAATATTTGGTCTCTGTGGATTCGATCCTAAAGTGCTACATCGGCATACCATTCGATTGTGGTAGTGTGCACATTAGGTTAATTGGTGTGTGTTTGCACGTAATATTAATTTGCCACCGTTGCCGGGGACCATTCTCACACATGAGCTGAAGGAGAAAGGGGAATCTGCTGTGAAAGGGTTGTTGAGCAGGGTTTTGAAGCTGAACATGTCTGATTGTGGAGCTTGTTTTAGAACAGGCCCTCCTGCTAAAGCAGACTAACCCCATCACCAAAGTCAAGCTAGTGACTTTAACCAAGCGCTTGGTGGGAGGCAACCCACTGGTGATTTTAAATTTTTTTTAGAACTTTTCTTTAGTTTTTATTTTGCTTCTGTTTCATTGAGTTTCAGATATTAAAAAAAAAAAAAAAAACAGAGATACCTGTGTTCTACGGACAGAGCACAGTCAAGGAGCAAATGCAACCTGCTCCGTCAGGCTGCTCCGCGCCAGGTAAGTATCAGGTAAGTCAGGTTGGCTGACTCTAGGTTTATTTTCACACCAGAGTCGGTGTGAAGTAAGTTTGGGGGAGGCACCTGTGTGTTTCTGAACTTTATTTGCTTCTGTTTTTGTTTCTTGAGTCAGTCATGTTACTTTTTTTATTTATTGAGTCAGTCCTAGGATCAAGTCAGTCAAACTTATGTGGGAATCATGACCTTATTTTATGATGCTTTCTAACCACCTCGTGCTTGAAGTATTTTATTCAGTGACCTTAGTAGTGATGAAAGACGTTCACTTGGACCTGGAACACCCCCTGACTTTATCTCACCTTGCTCTCTAGAAGATTTCTGCTTGTAGAGGTTATTCTGGAAAGACTTAAACTCCACCTAACATGAACCTAATATTGACTTCATTCTTCTTGTTATGGGCGTTAGATTAGGGAAACGAGATTATACTCATGACATCTTAATTCTTTCTATCCATCTTGTTGATCCTGAGTGGCTAGCTCATCTTTAGCTAGTTCCCACCCTGAACCTTAAAACCTTTGTTTCACCCTCATGCATTTTGTTCTTAAGTTTCATATGTGCAGATATGTGCAAAAGGGCTGGAGAGGAAAGGATCAACACTTTTCTCACTCGTTTTGCTCACAGACTACGCTTTAGAGCAAAGACGTACATGATCCGACAAGAAGAGAGCAGTTAGTAGGGTGATCCGAGCAGAAAAGATCAAATGGTGAAAGAAGTGCTAAAGTCAGAACCACCAAGGGCACACTATATGTAATTACCTCATTCGCGTCATCATCATCATCATCTGAACTCGTCATTTCATTATTCAGTCATCAAAAAAAACAAATTCAGTATTATTTATGTCCCAAGAGTTCTAAAAGATGATGAGCAGGAGAAGAACCGAAACATTGTCCCTGGTCGATCAGAAAATCAAAGAAATGAAGTGGAAATGAAACAGTGTGTAGAAGGGGTGATCTGAAAGGAAGAGAGCGACTTGTCAAAGAAAAGAGGAACAAGGAGCGATTGCTCTGCAGAGAAAACGAATGAGGCTTTGTGGAGATCAATGGATCCATCCTCTCTGGCAATTTTGTGTAATATCCTGCATCCTCTACAAAGACCTGGTAAACCCTAAACACTTGTTAACTCCACTTTAAACACTGAAAAAAGGCCTTTCTCAAACCTAGCCCGTCTACCCTGAATAATGCCTATGACAAGAAGCTCACACTGATCTTAAATGAATATAAGGAGTTTTTGTCTTGAGGGTTTGACTTTTGTAGGTTTGAGATATAGAGTATGAAGCCGATTTGAACAGCAGTCAGTGGGGTTCTGGTAAGGGTGTGTCGTCCTAGTATGTCTACTTATATGGTTCAGAGATTTTTGGTTAAAGTATGGTTGCTGAAATAAGAGAGTTCCCACTCTTTCAAACCTTTCCCACTGATCTGGAACTTGATATTGTTTGAGGACAAATAAGGATCCAAGTCTGGGGAATTGATATGTTGTGTTTTTGACATATTACACACATACTTTTCATATCATTTTTGTGCTCTCCTGGAGTATTCTTAGTGTTTTTTGAGTTATTTCAGGTGGAGAACGAGTTGGAATGCACCAGAAAGAGCATATGGAAGAAAGAATGCAAAAACCAGAGTTTTCCAGCGCAGGGCACCCGTGCGGAGCAAAACCCGATTTGCTCCTATTCTTTAATTAGACCTCTGATCTATTTCGAGAAAGACTCAAAACCCAGCACTTTTCTACCCTAGCAAGCGCCGTTCTTCCAATAAAAGAACCCTGGCCGCCTCTACTCTTTCAGAGAGAGAGAGCACATACTAGATTTTTAAGCAAGAAACTTGTTGAGACTTTTTGTTGAAGATTTGTTCTAGCTATTTTGTAAGGGCCAAGGCTTCCTCCTCTTGGTTTCTAGAGAAGAAAACCCTGAACCCTCTTTATACTTTGATTTATCTAATGCATTATTCAGTCATGACTTGTGTGTTCTCATACTATGATCGAGTAGTCGATCTGTTAACCTAGGGTTCTAGGGTGTTGATCCGTTGAACTGAACATAGATAAGCTTCATTCTCGCTTTTGCTCCTCACTGTTCTTACTGCTGATACTGATTTGATCACTTAGTATTTGATTCCAAGTTAAATCTTTTATCATTAATCCTGAATTGGATTGCTAGATCTGTTGAGAGCAAGCATCACATCCCTGGTCAGCGAAAGTAGATATCAGGGTGTGATGTGAGCATATTAGGTCTGTGTTTAATGTTTGCTTTTGAGCGTTTATCCACGCGAGAGCATAGGTATCATTGCTCCTCCGCGAAAGGAGCACACCTGCGAGAGCAGGGTGTTCTAGTTAAGAAATCTAAGTTCTAGGCTGTAGTTAAAGAGCTTGAATAATTGTTTGGTTCAGCATGGTTAACACCCAATGAGACACCCTAGGTTGACATACTATATCCTGAATTTAAAACCCAATTTATTATTTGTTTCTCACGATTTGCTTTTCACAACACTTAATCATTTTAGCTTGAATTTGATCCTATAGAAGTAAAGTGTAATATTTGGTCTCTATGGATTCGATCCTAAAGTGCTACATCGACATACCATTCGATTGTGGTAGTGTGCACATTAGGTTAATTGGTGTGCGTTTGCACGTAATATCAAACTCCTCTTAGAACAATCTAAAAATGAAAAATGATTCCTTTGAAGGTTCTACCTCCAAACCCAAACGGCCTGCCATGAATTTAGGTAGGAAGCTGACTGATGATCCGGTGTCACATAAGGCGTGTGGAAATTCAATACCCTTAACTGAACATTGTATTCCAAACTTCCCAGGATCACTCTTCTTCTTCAGTGTGATCCTTTGTCTCATCCTTTCCTTAACATGGTGAAACATTTTCCTAATACCCTCTTCAGTTTCCCTAGTCTCTCTGAACAACATCCACAGTCTGTGGGTATGATAAACCGCATCAAAATATTTTCCTAGTGGGATTCTGAGAATTCTCTTAGTGAAACCATCCATCTCCTTATCACTTGGTTTCCTCTTGAGATGTTTAGGAACTTTTTCTTTCCTTCTCTTCAGAGTCTTCTCAGTAGTGGTGCTATCAATGTCCATAGGCTCTGGTGTAGGGTTGTGTGAGTTGGTTGATGGCTGTTTGAGTGCATTGAGTCGTGAAATGTCAATCGGGGTAACTGCACTCGACATGTGAGAGTGTCAGACCGATCGATTGGAATGAGTTCATGTCGATCGTTGACATGTTCCATCTGTCGATCGATATCTGGCTCATGATGTCGATCGATGGTGGAGTAGGAAGGGTTGGGTGGATGTGGGTGTCTTTCCGCGAACTATGCGTGGTTCATGATCCAGATGGCATTGCATGTTGCAGACGATTCAGTAGGTGTCGATCGATCAGGATAGTAACCTGTCGATCAATATCCATCGAACGACATCGGTCGATATGGGTTGGAAGCCATCGATCGATGCAGAAATGTAACTTCGAGATCGTGGTAAACTTCCTCCTTAAGATCGTCTTCTTCCCTCTTTATATAGAGAATTTCTTGCCAGAAATTATCATCCAGTATGGCATTGACGTGGTGTCTCATAGATTAATCTCCTTCTTGCCTCCTGACAGCTTATGCAGTCTGAATCACCTGAGTCTCAAGCTTCCTGACCAGAGTGCCCAAAGCTCCTATTTTGGTGTTTAACTCTTTGTAGATAATATCTATCTTTCCATTGAATTCTACTGTCATTTTCTGCTGTCTTTCAAGAACCTGATCAAGCATATTTTCAATATTGCTCTCCTGAGTCTGTGGTGGTGGATTCTGGTAGAAAGAAGTTCCAAACCCTTTGTTGTTGTTGTAGCTGCTTTAGGGTTTCTGAAACTTTGGATTCTGGTTGAAGTTACTACTTTGACCATTACCACTGAAGTTTATGTTCCCAAACTGTTTTCCTGACCTCTGAAATTCAGTTCCTCCAATACAGTTCACATCTGCTAACTCTGAATCCATATCATATACACCTTCCGTTGAGCATACTTGTCTCATAAGTAGCTTATTGACATTCTCCAGCTGAGCTTTTACTTCATCTAGCTGTTCTTTCCCAAGGAATGCTACAGATTTCTTTATTTCGGAATCGGTGTTCTTGATACTGCTGCTGTTCGTTAAGTTCTCAATAAGTCTCACAGCTTCCTTCAGGTTCCTTGTGTTAAAGCTTCCATTGCTGATTGTATCCAGAGCACTCTGATACTTCAAAGCGATTCCTCTAAAAAAAGTACTAAACAGCCGTACTTCATTAAATCCATGGTGTGGATAGTCATGCTGGAATAACTTAAATCTGAGCCAAGAATCCTTAAAAGACTCTCCAGGCTTCTGTGTGAAAGTAGCGATTCTGCTCCTTAGTTCTTCAGCTCGTCCCTCATCAAAGAAATTGCACAGGAACGCATTCTTGATGTCAGTCCAAGATGTAAGAGATCCTGGGGGTAACTGCTTGAGCCAATGTGCAGCATCTCTAGCAAGTAAAAACTTGAAGAGCTTACACAATAAGTAGTCTTCAGGGACTCCTTTAAATCTGATAGCAGCAATGAGATCCTCGAACCTCTCAAAATGGTCCATAGGATGTTCATGTGGCAACCCACAGTAAGGTATCTGTGCCACAAGTGTCTAGTACTGGGGTTTCAACTCGAAATTCTCCCTCTGAACGTCTTGGAGACGAATAGCTGACCTATTGGCGTAGTATTGATCTGGACGGTTGTAATCTGCCAAGGTCTTAGGTCGAGTATCTTCCTCAGTATCAGGTTCAGGGATAACATTACCCTGAGTATCCAGTTTCTGACTTGTTGCATTACGCAGATGACCTTCTTGGTCATACAGGTTTCCATTCGCGTGTGTGGTTAGAATCAAAGGCGCAACCATGTCTCGCGGCTGGAAATCGATCGATGTACGTTTTCTGGTGATGATCGATGTCGAGCGATCAGAATCGGTGGACGAAGAGTGTTATGAGTAGATCGATGATGAAGCGAGGTCGGTGAAAGTTTGACGAGAATCGGTCGACGAAGGTAAGGTAGCGTCGATCGATGCGGAATGTTGGTCTTTGCGGATCGAGCATTCCAGACTTGCAGGATATTCTGAGAATAAGAGATGTTTTTCCTTGCTGTTTCTTGTTATGCTATGCATGCACCTGAAAAAAAAGAAATCAAGAAAAAATATTTTATCAGATGATAAAAGAAAAACTAAAAAGACAAACCTAGAAATAAATAGACTAGTTCTAAATGATATCAAAGCTCCCCGGCGACGGCGCCTAACTTGATGTCTTCTCAAATGTTTATTCTTAAGGAGCAACTTACTCTCTCAATTAACAGATCTATTGCAGTACTTAGGGTATCAAATCCACAAGGAGCTAGGAACCTAATAAATCTAGTCAATTGGCAATCTAGGTGAATATAAATAGCAAAAACAGTAAATAAGTAAACATGAAATATTCCAATCAAGCAAGACAATTACTTAATCGAGAATGGAAACAAAGACTCTTGAAAGTAAAATGAAAAAGATGCTAGACTTAGGGTTTTTATTCAGGAATTGGGATTATAATTCTATAGGAGCCATTCAGTTGCTTGCGAGATACTATAGAGCATTAACTATCTTGATTTACGAATTTATTAAACTATTGTTTAGATAAATAAGTCTAATGACCGGCTGGTCGTACTTGACAGTGTCGAACGATTATTCAGTAGAAACATCTATCGATACACAAAACTCATCATCGATCGATTTCCTGTCGGAAGATCGATTGACGAGTCCGGTCAAGCAATACACACGAGTTAACATAAACTCACTAAAGACTTCTAAATCAAACTTTAGCTTTATTTCAAACAAGCTTAGCCTAATAGGACTATCAGAATTGCTTAAATATCTCTAATCCAACCTAAGTAATCCAGGATTCAATGTTTCTAGTTAGCTATTTTAGAACCATGAGCATTTAGAACATCCTATTAATAAGTATCAAAACTAGCAATCCTATAGTTGGGGCTAATCCCTCTAATCTATTTCAACCCTAAATCTAACAAGTAGACTACTCAGACATAGCTAAGCAGCTCATAACACAAATAGATAAATAAAACTGCATATTATAAATAAATAGATGGGTAAAAAACACTGGAGTTCCAATCTCAAATCTCTTTGATGATCTTCTCTCCAAACTAAAAAACCCTAAAACTTTGCTGTGAAAAGAATACAATCAAAATTCTCTCTATGCCTCTAACACTTTGGCAGATTATATAAACTTAGGTTAAAACTCGTAAGGGGTAAAATCGTCATTTGGTGATGATTGGGCCTCAAGTCAACTTGTCTCACGAATTGGCTCCTGAGTCTTGATAATCGATCGATCATGCAGATTGCATGTCGATCGTTCCGAGTCTCTCTGTGTCGACCTCGTGATCGATTTCAAATCAAACGCTTCTTCCAATTCTCTCCAAAATGCTCCAAAAACATCACTTTCTTCCAAAATACTCATGAACTCATAAATATGTTTAAAAGTTTCTATAGTATAGTAAATAGTAGTAAAAACACCAATATACCATGACTAAAAACATGTCAAAATCATGGTATATCATTTCACCTTCCTTAGGCTGCTTAAATGTAAGAATCTTATGACTAGAGACATATATATACTGGACACTAGCTTCTGCAAAATAAAATAAGCTTGTAACTCTTTACCAAGGACACATTTTGAGAAGAGGTTGGATTCGTGTCCAAAATCACTTTATTTACTAGCCAAGCTATTTTGGATCCCACAGCTTCTTCATGAGATAACACATCTGTTGTAGGCCTTCAGAGAGATGCTTCTGAACTTAATGCAGACTTAACAAGAACTGCCACTGCATTAGGATCTATCGGTACACAACCAATTTTTTATATCAGTTCATTAGAGAAAAATTATCCTTCACCAACAACTACATTTGCTGCGTCAAACCAGTATAGTATTTATACTCTTACTCCTTTAAATCCACCACTAGTCTCAGATGTTTCAGTATCACCATTACTTTTCTGTAAGAAGGAATGAAATTCTTAAATGTCATTAGACCAATTAACCAAATGTACTAAAGAAATGATATCTTCTTTGCAGCTAAGTCTCGAACTATTCCCTTTAACTCTTCAATCTGACTCTCCATATAAGCAATCTTTGTGTCTCCATATTGAAGAAATGATAGTTTAGTAGCCGTAACCCCTCTACCAAACCCTCTTACTCGCCTAGGTTTGTCTTTTCCCAAAATCTTGCTCATAGCATCTTCTCTTATGTTGTCAGCGGCTAATGTAGAGCCCTTTTGACTATCAAGTGATTGTATTTGTTCCTGATACAAAAATTTATACACAAGATATAACTAATTGATCATTATACATTAATCATACAAAATATAACAAGTTCCATAAATCTTACATTAGTCTCAACAAACTGAGGCTTCACAGGTCTACCATCAGGATGAGTATGTCCCCCAATCCATACCTGATGCCTACTTACCTTACTTGAATCTTGGATCTTTTTTTTTTCTCTATAAAACATATACATATCTCACTACCATTTTATCCAAACAAACTGTAAATTAATATATAGAAGTTTGAGTACGCTTTTTACCATATCATAAGCTAAACAAAGCCTTCTTTTGCAACTGGTTGTGTGAGGAATCTGATTTTTTCTCAAATCTCTATAATTGTTACTTATTTCCTGTAATATAAATATGAGTGTGATTTAAACTATAAGACATGTCATATAAACACGAAAGTTACTTAGTTTAAGATAATTAACCACGAAAGATTTGATAGTCTTGCTTATAACCCAAGAGTTCCACACTTGAATGGATGGACTGTTGCTTGGTTTTAAATCTATTTTCTCAGAAGTAGTCTTCGCAGCACATACTTGTGTCACTAGCCTTGACTTCACAGCCCTCCACAAACTTCCCAAGTGCTTGAAAATTATAGCATTCTGCCACTCTTCTTGCAAGTTAAACCTCCTCTGCATCGAGATAAAAAAAAGATCAAACATATTTATAATTTCATGCTTGTTCTACAAAACTTAATTGCGTATATAAACAGACCAGAATTTCTTACTACATTATTTCTCCAATCTATAAGTGTTACCGGAACGTTTTCCCTCACAAGAGGACAAAGGAAAGATAATAATGTCACTGAACCAGGTCCAACATGCTCACCTAATTCAGTGAATGTAACTGCAACCTTTTCATTAGGATTTTCAGCCACTTTACGCATCTTTGTTGGTCCTCTTTTAATTTTTTTTTTTACGTCATCCTCCGGTAACACAACTCCTGCAGTATTAGGAATTTCATCATGTTGAGCATTACTAACTCCATCTTCTTCCATATTGAAAGCTTCTTCTTTCTTTCTTGTTCTCAATCTCATCATTTTCTTCCTCTACGTATTCACCTTCTTCTTCCATATTGACATCTTCTTCTTCATCCTCCTTCTATTAAATATTGGCATCTTCTTCTTCATCTTCCTTATCATCTTCAGCCTCACCAGCCTCATTGTCATTACCCATATCTTCTTCCACAGCATCATCTGCCGGAGTTAAATCTTCTCCTCATCATCTTGTGGAGTTACATCTTCTACCTCATCATCATCCGTAGTTACATCATCTACCTCATCATCCTCCGGTGTTACTTCTTTAGCAGTTAGTTACTTCTTTCTACCCCTTCTTCTCTTAGTTACAGCCATTGTCTTTTTTGGGGAATCCACTTTCTTTGCTATTGTTTTTTTATTCACCTTTAGTTTGTTTGGGGAAGCCGCTATATTTTTTGAGGAATTAGCCATTGTTTTCTTTGGGAAGCCACTGTCTTTTCTACCTCCAAACCTAGATTATGTCTACTACGACAAGAACCGACTTGTCCTACTCCTCTTGTCTTCGGCGACAATTTCTGAAAAAATCAAGCGAAATACACTAGATCGAAACCCAAAAGAGTCTAAGTCGAAACCCAAAATCAAAAACTTCCACATGCATATTCAATTAATCTAAAAATCCTTACCCAAAATAGTCTTAATCAAAACCCAAAATCACAAGTTACCACATGCATGTTCACACAAACCAAGAATCAAAACCCCAAATCAAAATCTTTTTCAACTCCTGTGATGATAATGAAGAACCGAGATTGATGAGAAAGAACAAAGAAGCTACGATTGAAGAAAACATACCTTTTTAAGCTTCGATCTCTCAGAGAAACAAAGGAGAAGGTTTTGTTTTGGAAAACTTCGTTTTTAGAGAAGTGAAGAAAGTTTTTAGAGAAGTGAAAAAAGAAAACTAAACTTTTATCGACGAGTGGACTTATATATTAAAACTTTAGATATATTCATTGACAATAACGTTTCCTTTTAGTTTTTCAATGTTAAGGCTCCTACACTAAGAAAATTTACGCGGCTAAACATTTTATTTTTCCGCGAGAACTATTATAGCGTTTTTGAATGACAAACGCTATACAAAAGTTAAGTGTTGATGTAATATAGCATACCTGTAAAAAGCGTTATAATCTGATGCTATTAGTACCCACATTTCTTGTAGTGTTTGGACATTTTTTCACTGATTTTTTGAACGATATCTAAAGAGTTTTAAAATTAAATAAAATAAGATTTTGTATAACTATGATTGTTTTAGTTTACTTTATTATATAATTGATTTTTATTAAAATATCAATATTAATATGACAAATATCCTTTACATTAAGTTTTATGCTGAAAACATTTGTCGCTTCCTTTAAACATGATTTCATTAAGAAAAATAAAGGTTTATCACCTATAATACTGTTTAAATACTTTTGCTAATTTGCTAAAAAGTTTAAAACAACTTAAAGATGTCTGAAAAAGTGCTTTATCACGGATTCTTCAAAATTAGCGTTAGCGTGACAACAAAAAAAGCGTTAGCGTTTCAAACAGAACTTTTTTTTTTTTTTTTTGACAACGAAAGGCTGATCTATTACTCAAGTTTGAGGTGCTCTGGAAATCCAGACCGGAATAGAACAACCAACATACATAAGGTCCCGATAAAAGGAACGGGCAGTCTTAGCTAAATGATCAGACACAATGTTTAGAGCTCGAGGAACATAAGAAATCTTAAAATCTGGGAAACAAATCCGTAGTGTCGAGATCCGCTCCAGTTCCGTCGAAAAGCTTGGCCATCCGTGAGGATCTTTGAGCATTGCTATCAATTCCTTACAGTCCGTCCCAAAGCTCTGACATGGCGAATGTTGAAGCATGTTCTCCATTGCCCACCGCAGCGCTTCCAGCTCAGAATGCAAAGCCGTCTCCACTCTACTCACATTACGCATCCCCATCAGATGACTATTTCCCACGCTATCCTTCCATTCCCACCCACAACCGGAAAATTGATCCATAGAGGTCCAAGAACCATCTATCATGCAGATATCACGTAGGCTTATGGCCTGTCGTTCAGTATCGTCGTCCTCTTGTGTAATCACAACATCCTGCTCATTAGTTTGGAACCAGGCAAGACACTCGCTCTCTGCATACCGGGCTAATTCCAAAGGGTCCCTATCTATACCTCTGAACAACTTATCATTCTGAGTCTTCCAAATGTACCATATCAGCCAGGGAAAAGGATCTCTTTCTAGTTCTGGCCCACAAATACTCTTCTTCCGCCAGAACAGATAATCCATATTCGAATAGGTGCTCTCCAAAGGGAATAAAGCTACACTGGTAGGGATTAGATGATAAGGCCCACGCTTACAGAACTTCAATAGTGACGTTTGGTTCCAGTATATAATTATCATCATATCCACAAAACTTTTTTACATCTCTCATTTTATTTTTAGCCGTAAATTACAATGACTGATTGGAACGCAAAGCTTATCTTGTGAGTCTCTACCTCTCACCCACCCCCTCTTTCTGTTCCTTAATAATGAAAGATAAAATAACAAAATCACAAACGTTCCTTTGACGTTGTTGATAGAATATTATCCATTATATTTGCAGGATTCTGAAGTTATTTTGATTTTTGTTTATCTTAAGTTGCGTTGAATCTGGAATTAATTTTATAATCCTAGTTTCATTCCTCTGTAAAAGTACCAGATCTAGGGAAATCAGAAATTAAGGGGATTTTATGACCTATCCATGATTTAAAATCTTAAATAAAAAGTTGGTGACCCTGAACTCTGTAAAGATTTTTGATTTTCCACTTTGAAAAAAATTAGGGCTTTTTCATAAGATGATGTCGGCTAGTATGATTTTGGTCCCATGACTCTCATCTGAAGGTAGTTTGATCTTTGTCTCATGACTCTCATCTGTGGAATTCATTTTGAATTAGAATTAACAGTTTAAAACTGTAGTTCACAGTTCTGCATAAGAACCGAATATAAGGGTCAGATAATCTAGGGTTGATAATATACTGATATATCGTGCGTGTATTGTTTTAATCTTGTTGATTTAATTCTTTCTATAGGTCTAATGAAGATGTCAAGAACAAGGATGAGAATGGGAGCACAAAGGTTCTTAATTCTGTGACAAAATTTTGTTTTTCTCAATTTTGATGTCCTTCCATCGTGCCTTCTGAGAATAATAATGTCGTATCTTTTGTTAAAGGATAACATTCGTGCATCTGCTGTCTGCAAGGCAAGGCGTGAAGCCGCTGAACATGTTCGGGTTGTTGAAAAGTATCCATGGATTATCTCCTTTCCTACACAGGGCACCTTGTTTGATCTCTTCGATCCATTGCAGCGGAAGATGTATTCACTGAATCTTCCTGATATAGCTGGAATGAATGTTTGTTTCTCAAAAGAAGGGTGTTTACTTATGCGCAAATCAAGCTTTGTGGAATTTTTCTTCTTCAACCCATACTCCCGAGAGCTCATTAGTTTGCCAAACTGTGAATTGCCATTTCAGGCTATTGCTTTTTCTTCTGCCCCTACATCAGGTACTTGTGTGTTGGTCACGTTAAACCCTATTTCAGAATATCTTGTGGCCATCAGCATTTGCTATCCTGGAGAAACTGAGTGGATTAATATGGAGTTCCATGTTCTATTGCTTTTGACCCCAATATCCATAGCAACCTTATCTATGCCAATGGTCACTTCTACTGCTTCACCGCGGGAGGTGTTCTATTTGACTTTGATCCATCTTCTCGCACTCTGAATCAACAAGCATGGGATGAACCTATATTCCCTAATATTCATAATAGTGAATGGATTTATCTACCGAAGATTTTTTACTTGATGGAGCAGAAAGGAGAGCTCTTTCTCATGTATACATATGGAAGCGAGACACCAGTGGTGTACAAACTAGTCTCTTCAAAATGGGAGGAAATGAGTAGCGCTTTACTTGATGGCTTGACAATCTTTGCAAGCCGCTACTGTTCAGAGACTAGAATGAATGTTCTGGGAATGAGAAACAAGGTGTACTTCCCAAAGTATGACGTACATAACAAGCAATGTGTATCCTACTCTTATGATGAAGAAAGGTATTCTCCGTGTAAGCAAAAAGAACTAGGCTCTGTTGAGAGTCTTTGGATCGAGCCACCGCCATGCAAGGACGTTTAGATTTTATGCTAAGCAGGGATGTCAAAGTTAACTTGATTGCGCTTTGAGGTTTGGATTTTATTTTTATATATCATGTATTACTCATCGAATGTGTGAAACTTATAAACTCGTCTTTCAAATTAGAGGCGAAGCCAAATTTAGTATCATGGTTCAAACTTTCAGATTATTTTGCGTGTGACCCATTTTCATCGTAGTATTACTATTCAATATGTTGAGAGATAAAGCTTCTTAACATCATTTAAATATAAAAGGTGTGGATCACAGAATAATATTTTTTGATAGAAAGAAACGAGAACAAGTTCATATAAGATACTAGATGAATAGATAGGTGCTGTTCGTTTGCTCACCCAGGTGATCCATCTGGGTGAAGATGCAAATCAATGTTCGTTTTGTACATTAAAATGCTACATCTAGATGGATCACCCAACTGATTTTTTTAAAACTCATCTCAAATTCTCACCCAAATGAGGGTGAGTCTTGATAGTGCATCTGGATGCAGATGCATCTAGTTCAGTTTAAAATCATAAATGACAAAAATAACCTTTTAAAATAAATATAATTTTTCAAATAAAAAATACTAATTTTTTTTTGCAAATATATTTTTCCGTAAAAACCAAAAAATGATTTTTTCGCCAAAACCGTAAAAACCGAAAAATGTATTTTCCACCAAAATCGCAAAAAATACACTTTCCCGCCAAAACCATAAAAATACATATTCCCGCCAAAACCGCAAAAATACATATTCTCGCCAAAACCGAAAAATGCATTTTCCTGCCAAAACCACAAAACCGCATTTTCGCGCCAAAACCGTAAAAATATGTTTTTCCGCTAAAACCGTAAAAACGTGTTTTCCCGCCAAAACTGCAAAAACGCGTTTTCCCGCCAAACCGTAAAAACGCATTTTCTACCAAAACCGCAAAACGCATTCCCGCCAAAACGCATTTTCCCGCCAAAACTGTAAAACACATTTTCTACCAAAACCGCAAAAACGCGTTTTCTCGCCAAAACCGCAAAAACACGTTTTCCCGCCAAAACCGCAAAAACGCGTTTTCTCGTCAAAATTGTAAAAACGTATTTTCCCGCCAAAACTGCTAAAACACGTTTTTCCGCCAAAACCGCAAAAACGCGTTTTCCTGTCAAAACAGCAAAAACGCGTTTTCCCGCCAAAACCGCAAAAACGCGTTTTCCCGCCAAAACCACAAAAACACGTTTTCACGCCAAAACCATAAACCGTATTTTCCTGCCAAAATTGCAAAAACGCGTTTTCCCGCCAAAACCGCAAAAACGCGTTTTCCTGCCAAAACCGCAAAAACACGTTTTCACGCCAAAACCATAAAAACGTATTTTCCCGCCAAAACTGCAAAAATGCGTTTTCTTGCCAAAACCATAAAAACGCGTTTTCCCGTCAAAATTGTAAAAAGTGTTTTCCCGCTAAAACCGTAAAAACACATTTTCGTGTCAAAATCGTAAACGTTAATTTTTCTGGCAAAACTAGAAAAACGCATTTTTCATCAAATCATAAAAATGCATTTTCCCGCTAAAAAGATAAAAACAAATTTATTTTATTCATTTTATTAACAAATCCATCTGGATGTAGATGCAAGTTAAAAATAAAAAACAAACGAACATAGTTACATTCAGATGATTCATCTAGATGTATAGACGAAATAGAGAAACGAACAACATCCAGATGGAACATCTGGATAAGACATCTGGATGGATCATCTGGATGCATCTTTCAGATGTACAAACGAACAGGCCATACTGATTAAGGAAGTGTATATGTATAACGTACTAAATTAATATAGATGATTGTATGTTGTTTTTTGAGTAAAATACTAAAATGACTATGTAGAAGACGAAGATTTTTTGAACATTTGGAAACGAAACCCATAAGTTACATAATTTTACAAAATAAATAATCAATTGCTCCAGAAGTTACGTATTATCATCAAACTAAGTAAAATTTACTAGAAGAATCTAGCTATACGCACTAATTTTATATTCTTTTAAGCTTGATATAACTGGAAAGAAAACGACATCTTAGTGCCTTTAAATGTTCATTTGTTTTAGGCTTTGGTAAAGTAATAAGTAAAATATGAAAGTTTTCTTCTTTTTTTTGTCAGCATATGAAAGTTTTCATATGAAAGTTTTCATATGCTGGAATTTTATTCGAATGTATTACAAAGAAATTACTTAGAATTTAGAAGTTTAGAACCATAACGAATGAGGTGAAAAAGCAACATCAAATGGGCAGAACCTTTGAGCAAAATCATGTTGCTGTTTGAAACCAGAATCACATACTGAAACATGAAAAGGGCAGAGGACAATTTTATTGCAGTTTACAAGAACAAATATATATGTCTGCACTAAGATGTAGTTTTCTTTCCACTTATGTCCAGCTTAAAAGACACAAAGTAGGAAAACTACTATATTCTAAGGATCCCTTCATATGGATCTAGTGAGTCTTTCGTAAACGGATATATTCCATATCTTAGGAATATCTTATTATATAAAGAAGGGTTTTCTTCCCTCTTATGATGCCATGTCACTAAATAGGATAAAGAGAAAATGACACATGGCATGTAAAATTATTATTACAAAAAATAATGTTTAATATTAACCAAGGCTTATTTATGTGAATGCATTTATCAATTTTTTTTAAAAAAAAGTAGGAATCTTTTTATTTTGAGATAAAATATATTAAAAAAATCATAGTATCCATGAATTCAAAAAAAAAAATAAGCTGAAAATAATCCATAATTTATATTCTTAGATATTTTATTTTATCAACATTGACAAATGTTAGAATTTACTGATATAATAAAATAACAAATTATAAATAGGGAAAAAATATTATTAATAAAATAACAAAATATAAATAGTGAAATTTAATGTTCTTTTTATTTTCAATAAATTTAAAAAAAAAATCAGATACTCACTAAATTTGAATATATATATATATATATATATTTATTTATGTGTGTATATGACTAGATTTTTAATAGTAGCACATTAGAAATTAATATGCATTAAATATACAAGGAGAAAAATAAGAATACAAACTAAATCAAAAGGAATAAACACCTCAAATAAATACAAAGATTCCCACATAAATTGGCTGAAAATAATCCATAATTTATATTCTTAGATATTTTATTTTATCAATATAGACAAATGTTAGAAATTACTTATATAATAAAATAAAAAAATATAAATTGTGAAATTTAATGATATTCTTATTTCAATAAATTAAGAAAAATCAGATACTCATTAATTTTGAACATATATATATATATATATATATATATATATATATATATTTATGTGTGTGTATCACCAGATTTTTAATAGTAGCACATTATGAATTAATATACATTAAATATACAGGAAAAAAAATCAGAATACAAACTAAATCAAAAGGAATAAACACATCACACAAATAAAACTATTCTCACATAAATTATATTGTATGTTGTTGTGAAAAATAATATTGTATACACACTAAACTTATATCAATTACTGCGTAAAACATAATCGGACACATAAAAATAACTATGTGCTTTTATGAAAAACAAACAAAACATAAAACATTATAGTACTAAAAATAATATAATATTACAAAATATGTTTGACAGTAGATAAAAATAAAAATGTCCAAAATATAAACAGACATCAAATTTTGATAGAGATTGTGAAATGTTTAAGTAAACATGTCATTCATTTTACTATAGACAAAGTAAACACTAAATAACCAACAATTATCTTGAAACGAATACACACAAGATGAAGACAAAATAAATATGAATATCAGGCATATAACCTGACAAATGTCATTAGCTGAACACCCTCCTGTCTCATAATCTTTCACCTCNTCAAATTTTGATAGAGATTGTGAAATGTTTAAGTAAACATGTCATTCATTTTACTATAGACAAAGTAAACACTAAATAACCAACAATTATCTTGAAACGAATACACACAAGATGAAGACAAAATAAATATGAATATCAGGCATATAACCTGACAAATGTCATTAGCTGAACACCCTCCTGTCTCATAATCTTTCACCTCTTAACACCACTTCCATGGCCGCTAAGATCTCACGGTTTTTTTCTGGTGAAATACAATCAGAAAAAATAAATGAAGAAAAGAAGAAAAAAAGAGAAAATATTTTTACGTTCAATATATCTAGCACAACGATGAGTGTGCAATTATCTCTTTTAAAACAATAATAAAAAAAAAGTAAATGGGAGTAAATATATTTCCACTTGATTGATAGTTTTTAAGAATAAGTTGAAGAAAAATTTGCACATAATACCCTAGGCCCAAGAATAGAACTTGCATAAATACACAGCTATATCATACTGATCCATATAACAAGTCCCAATAAAACATGAAGTGAACCCTAAATACAGCCACCGAAACTTTCAAACAATTTAATAACTTCTAAATCATTATAACTAATATTTTCTTTTTAATGAAACAAAAAAAATGACATTAATTTTTATGTTAAAAAATAATCATTTAGTGAAAATGTTTAATATAATTAAAAAATAAATTTATAATTATAATAAATAAAATTAATATAATCATAATAAAATTAATCATTTAGTGAAAATATATAATATAATTAAACAAATAAATTTGTAATTATAATAAATAAAATTAATGAGAAAGAGGATAAATCAATTTTTGCTATCAATCTTTATACATTTCATTAGATTTATACCAACGAAATTAAAAATACCGAATCTCACAGTTTTTTTGTTTCTTTTTATTACCAAATTTACGGTTAACCTAGAATACAAAATGATATAAAAATAATTAACAATTAATACATAACTAAAATAATTTAAAAGCCAAGAACTAATAAGATATAAAAAATAAACTAATTAAAATTTAATTTTGCTATGTAATATAACTTGAGTTTAATGAAAAGTTTTTTTCATATGTTTATTAAAAAATTTAATAAAGATTTAATAGTTAGGTAAAAGTTACAGAATACTTATATATATTCAAAATAAATAAAGAAGTCTATAAGTTTTGAAAGACGAAAAATCTATTATCATATTGTTTTCTTTTACATTTCATCAAACCTAAGAAAAAAAGATGCACACACTAAATTTTCTTTCGATTTAAGGTAAATAAGATCAAATTAGAATAATTATAAAAAAATTTAAATAGTAAACAATGAGTAGTAAATAATCAAAAAAAATTACAAAAAATTGAAAATAAAATAATAACACACAACAAATAAAGAAAAAAAGTCGAAACGAGCCACAATACCCAATAATTCTATGCAAAACACATACAAATAATCTATGACATAGAAAATTTTGATATTAAAATTCGAAAGACTAAAAACAATAAATAATTAAAAAATAATTATATAATTGTCTAACTACCTATATTTTATAATATATTATAATATTTATATATCGAAATAACATACAACATATATAATTAAAATTTCAACTAAAAACCCGGGCGTAGCCCGGATCAGCCCTAGTATACGATATATTTTGGGTGTATATTTAGTTTGCCTTTTTTGATGTATTTATTCCAATTTGTGGGAACTAGGCCCTTGTATATATATTGGTCGTTTGACGTAAGCTAATAACAAAAAAAAACCTTTACACGATATAGTTTTCTTGACATGGTATCAAAGCAGTAATACAATCTACTAGCTCAACTTTATTGATCTCTGAAACTTCGTTGAATCCTTTGTAACGTGAAAAGATGGAAAGAAACGATGGCAAAAATGATGACTCTGGTGTTGAATCCTCGACAAAGACAACAGCAGCAAACAAGCAGAGGGTGAAAACTACGAGGAAAGCCATATCACGTTATGATTTGTCCTCAAGTGACAATCCTGGATCTCTGATTTCTCAACCTCTGCTCAATGGACCAAACTACAACGAGTGGGCAGGAAACCTACGTATGGCACTGATGGCCAGGAAGAAGTTTGGATTCATGGACGGTTCTATACCACAGTCGAGTGAAGAATCTGGAGATTTGGAAGATTGGTGGACAAACAATGCGTTGGTTATGTCCTGGATAAAACTTACAATTGCAGAAGCTGTTCGCTCCAACTTGTCTCACCTAAAGATAGCAAGCGATTTTTGGGATCATATACGCAGAAGATACTCTGTGAAAATCGGACAGCGGGTTCAGAGGATAAAATCTGAACTCGCAACATGCAGACAACAAGAATCAACTGTGGAAGAATATTACGGGAAATTGATGAAACTATGGACTTCGTTGTCGGACATTCGCCAGACCAAAACGTGCGCTTGTCCTACTGGAGTTGTTATGGAGAAGGAAAGAGAAGAAGATAAACGAGTTCTTGAAGGGTCTAGACGAGTCATTGTATGGCTCAGTGAAATCAAATTTGTTGTCGCGAGATCCACTGCCTTCACTAGATGAAGCTTATAGCGCAGTTTTTCAAGATGAAGATTCACGACATACTTCTCGCGTGCTCAGTGAGAAGATGGATAACATGGCTCATGCTGTTAGATCTGCTTAGAGTTCGAGTGCTAGGAGATCGTACCAAAACCGAGAATAAAGAGCAAAATTGCATTGCACAAGTTGTGGAAACAGAGGTCACTTGGCTGATAGTTGTTTCCGCACCATTGGTTATCCTGAATGGTGGGGAGATCGCCCTAAAGGAAAGCCGAACACGGGTCGTGGACGTGGATCGGTACTAGCACAGAAACTTGTTGAAACTCCGAGAGCTAACACAGTTCAGACTGCAGTGACATCACCGGTTCAGTGTGCGCATCTGATCACCGCGTCTGACCGTCAAGGGATCACTGGACTTAGCAACGAGCAACGGCAGACACTGGTGACCTTGCTGAAATAAAAGAAAACAGTCGACTGGTACAAATCTCACGAGTAAGTTTTCTGATCATTCTTGGATAGTTGACTCAGGAGCCACAAATCACATGACCAGTTCTCTTAGTCATCTATCTGGTACTCGAGATATACCTCCTCTGTCCATTAAATTTCCTGATGGGAGATTTAGTTATGCTTAAAAGCAAGGAACAGTGGATCTTAGTACATCACTTACTCTGCAGAATGTTCTCTATTAGAGGGATTACATTGTCGTTTGATTTCAGTCTCTCAGTTGAATCGAGAACAACAAAGTGTATTTCAGATTACTGATAAGCTTTGCTTGATCCAGGACCGCATTACCAGGATGCTGATTGGAGTGGCTGAGATGCTGAATGGGTTGTACTTTCTTCGAGGGATGGAGTTTGCAGGAGCAGTGCATCGTGTTGGACCTGTTACTCGTGATGTGTGGCATCTGCATTTAGGCCATCCTTCTCTTAGAGTTCTAGATTTTTTTATCTATTTCGGATTTGCCTGTTGATAAGGCTTTGCAACCTAAAGCGTGTGAAATTTGTGTCCGCGCTAAACAGTCTCGTTACTCATTTCCTGCAAGTTCTAATAAAACTACAGCTTCGTTTCAATTGATACATTGTGATTTGTTGGGTCCTTATCGTACACAATCACATAGTGGTGCTCGTTATTTCCTCACTTTATTTGACGATTACAGCAGAAGCGTCTGGCTTTACCTGCTACCAAATAAACAAGATGTGTCATAGACAATACGTCAGTTTATTAATATGGTTGAAAGACAGTTTGAAACAAGCGTAAAAACAGTGAGAAGCGACAACGGTACTGAATTTGTTTGTTTGACAGACTATTTTCGAGACAAAGGAATACGACATGAGACATCTTGTGTTGGCACGCCGCAGCAGAATGGAAGAGCAGAACGCAAGCACAGACACATACTCAACGTCGCTCGTGCTCTGCGATTTCAAGCATCACTTCCGCATAGAATTCTGGGTGGAGGGGAGTGTATTCTTACAGATGCCTATCTAATTAACAGGACACCCACGCCACTCCTTGATGGCAAGACACCATTTGAGAAGTTTCATAACAGACCACCACCTCTGCATCATCTCTGCGTGTTCGGATCACTATGTTTTGCCCACAATCAAAATCATAAAGGCGAGAAGTTTGATTCACGCAGCATTAAGTGTGTGTTCCTTGGCTAGCCGAACGGCAAGAAAGGATGGAGAGTTTACAATCTTGATACCAAGAAGATATTTTACTCTAGAGACGTTGTGTTCTTTGAGCATGAATTTTCGTTTGCATCAGTCTCAGATGCTCCATTAAAAGCCTCTCAACAGCTAAATATTCCGATGCAGCTAGTTGAAGATGACAATATAGAGCAGAATGCTCATGACCATGATACGGGAGTCGTTGAACTTCCAGAACCTGCATCTGGATCGTCTTTATCAAACGATCACCAATTGCAGTCTCCGACACCAAACAACGAGACGCTTGATGGAAATGATGTTACACAAATCACATCACCTCCAGTCTTCGATCACTACGAGTCTGACCAAGAAGAATTTGATACTTCGCTTAACTTGAAAGAACCCACTGAGAACACTTCTGTTTTGGCACCTGCTGTCACCACTACTCCTCTGGATGCTTCTGGTATAGAATCCGTGCCGGTCGAGATTCAGTTGGGTCTTCGTCATCGTCAAAGGACCTTACCTGTGAAACATCATGATTATATGCTGAACATTGCCACCACAGACCCTGCGACACCGTCACAAGCTCTATACTTAATCTCTGATTATGTTGACTACTTGGTTTTCTCTGAAAATCATTTCCATTTTTTGGCTGCCATTACAGTCACTTATGAACCACGTAGCTACAATGAAGCCATGAAAGAGGAAAACTGGAGACTCTCTTCTCGTAGAGAGATTGATGCTCTTAAAGCACAACACACGTGGGATGAGTGCAAGCTGCCAGGGTAAAAGAGCATTGGGTTGTAAATGGGTATTCTGTCTGAAGTTCCGCGTAGATGGAATCTTATAGCGTCATAAATCTCGTTTAGTGGTTCATGGAAACAACCAAGTTGAAGGAGATGACTACAATAAAACTTTCGCTCCAGTCACGAAAAAGAGCACAGTGCGTAGCTTCATGCAGCAGGCATCGTCACTCAACTGAGAAATTCATCAGATGGACATACACAATGCCGTTCTTCACGGTGATTTACAGGAAGAAGTTTACATGTGTTTACCTCCTGGTTATCGTGGTTCTGATAAAAACCAGGTATGTCGTTCTAAGGAAATCTTTGTACGGCTGAAGCAGGCCCCTCGATGTTGGTTTGCAAAGTTAATACAGCACTTCAGTAATACGGGTTTACACAGTGCTTATCTGATTACTCTCTCTCTCTCTCTCTCTCTTTACGATGGAACATGGTTCGGAACGTCTCCATGTTCTAGTTTATGTGGACGATTTGATTATCTCGGGCAGTACTTCTGCTCTTATTCAATCCTTCAAATATTATCTGAGTCAATGTTTTCTCATGAAGGACTTAAGAATATAAAAATATTTTCTCGGTATTGAAGTAGCGAGAAGTCCAGCAGGCGCCTATCCCTACCGTTACCCCGCCTTGGCGGTCACCGTCCTTTCACGGCCTTTCACATCTTGTCCACGGGTACCTTGTGTTAGGCTACTGTCCCATGGGCTCCTGCGGGTACCTCGTGTTAGGCTACTGTCTCGCATGTTAACACCCTAGACTCTAGACGCCCACCCGTTCTCGCTGGTCCAAACATGACTTCAAACAAGTTCATTGACACCATTACATTCTCATTCACGTTTTCGTACTTATTCTCATCCTCATTCTCATTCTCATTCTCATTATCATTCTCATCCCATACTTATCACGTACTTATTCTCATTCTCATTCTCAATTCAAACTCATTCGCATACACTTAGACTCATACTCAACTCTAGACGCCACCTGTTATCAGTGTCCCACACAATACACATCACATTCACATTCTTAAACACTGAAGCCAAAAGACATCTCATTCATATTCATCTATCTTTCACTTTAGGTAACAATGGTGATTACTTTACATTAATCGCTCATAACAACTGCAACCAATTAACATATCTATCATCTTAAGCATTCACTTCCTTCTAGCAACCTAGCTTCCATTCATAATCATCACATTGGACACAAATCATTCATCATCAGTCATTAACCACATCAACACAAGGCAGTTCATTAAGTCCCATTTAAGCAGTGCGAGGGTTCTTATGCATCATGATTCATTCATCTATCAACCTAACTCCCATTATGATCTATTATCCTACTTTCAAACAAGAACTAACCAAACCCTAGTTCCACCATCAACTAGAATACAGGAGTATGAGAAGAGATCTGGATCGAATCACCTCACCTTAAAATATATATATATATATATATATATATATATATATTTATTGTTTTAATATTTATTTTTAATAGTAGAAATTTGTAATTATTTTAATTTTTATTACAAATAAATATTAATTCATTTTAATTTATAAAATAAAATAACCATTTCTATAATGTTTATAGATACATATTCATACATAATTAAATTATTACAATAACGAATATATATAACATAATTTAATTAGAATTATATTATAAATTAAAATAATTACATATGCATGATAACATACAGCTTACAACATATTTCAGTTTATTTATGGAAAATTTTAAAATAAAATATTTAGAAGCATATCTATTTTTTTATTTAACAGAAAAGGTAAATTATAATATTTGACATATAATTTAGTATATTTGCATTTAAAAAAATATTAATATATTATGATTCACAGTTACACATTTTTGCAGCTTATTTCATAAAAATATAAATATTTATCAAGTATGAGATGGGTTGAACGCCAAATAATTAATTTATATTTTAATAAATATTTATTTAATATTATAATAAAATAAACTTGACAAATATAAGAAAGAAGAAGAAAAGTTACATCATAAGTACGGATTATGTTAGAGTTTATATATGTACATATATATATATGTATATATATATGTATTTAACATAGTATATTAAATTTTATTTTTAATCATTTTTCTAAAATTTTGTTCGGTTGCGGGGGTTGGATTTGATATTGGTTTTTGATATAACACTTTAAGAAACATTCGTGTGTACATGCCAAATCTAATAGAATATGAGACTTTGCTTTTTAATTCGATTCGAGTTGTTTTCTTAGTACGGGTATTATTGCCTAATTATGTTAGGTAATTACTAAGAAAATATAATATGTTGCAAATTGTAAGAAGAAAATTTAAAAATAATTTATGTAATGCATTTGACACAAGTGTATAATTATGTAACTTGATTTTTTAATATAGTTATCAAAATTATATTATATTAAATTAATATTAAACACAAATATGATTAGAAAAAATAACAAAAATATAAAATTAAAATTTTCAAAAAAACAATAAACAGAAAATATTCCCGCCTTTAATTTAAAAAAACAATCCTCAAAATCTAAAATCTAGTGATAATTTACAAATCGAAGACACTATTCATACTATTGGGCCCATTTAAGCCAACAAGGCCGATTAAATCATATTCTTCCCGGAGCTAGATGCCGGAAAGAAGTGTGCGATTTCCGATTCTGGAAGAAAAAGCGGGAGCGAGAGAGGCTGAGCTGAGATGGAGGATTCAGGAGCTATTCTATGTCAAATCTCCGTCTACAAGGACATGCTTGATCAGGTTTCGCTTCCTCCTCCTCCTCCTCCTTCCTGCTCACTTTCTCGCGATTAGCTTTGAACAACATGTGATCGGTTTCGTCAAGGTCAATTTGGAAATCGAGGCGAACATTCAGGTGACGCGAGAGATCGAATCAGAGATAGTAAAGTGCTCTGAGATCGAATCGGCTACGTCCGCCAAGGAATCCGAGCTTACCAAATCGTTCCTCGCTTCTCAGTTCGAGCTTAGCGGCTTGATTTCCGTAACAGGTTTACTTCGTCCCACTTCCTTGTGAATCAGTGATTTACTTCATCATTCTACTCTGCTTTCCTGTTAGCCGATTCGAGAAACTCTCTTAAGCTATTGGATGGTGAGATTCATCGCCTGAGGAACGAACACTCAGAGCTACTCCGAAGGATAACCGAAAAGCGGTAAAATATTAATCCCTTAGGCTGAGTTCTCTGGCTAAATCGTCTGCGTTGTAACAGAACGTTTCTGAACGTGTACACAGGGAAGAGTTTGTGAGGGCGTGCTTTGATTTTCAGAGGGAGATTTGTGTTGATGAAGATAGTGAATTGAGGAGTTTGTTGTGTGAGAGGGAGTTTCTTGAAAATGAAGTTCGAGTGTTAGAGGAGAAGAACGCAGATGTGAAGAATTCGATTTTGGCTTACATGGACGATGAAATGATCAATCTATTGTCTGATTAGTTTCTGAAATGTGGATTGGAATGTAAGTAGTACTAGTGACGTTGATTTTTATTTTTTAACCAGAGAAAAAAAAGAAGAGAACTTTGTTGATATTGGTTGTCTTAGTTTCTAGATATCGACGGTTTCCTTAATCAGAGACAAAGATGAACTTAGGACTTGTTCGTTGTAAGCCCCAGAGGATTTTATTATACTAGCTGTTTCTCTTCCACAGAACTTTGCTGCTGCTACTTGGACTCTTTTTTGTGGCAGGTACATGACGTCCCCTCCTGCTTCTTTAGCAGCTGTTGTTGAGCTGTGCGAGCGTCTTCAGGGCCCTCATGCTCCGCGCGCAGTGGCAGTGCTGAAGCTACTTAATCAGGTCATCATCTACAACATATGGCGGGAACGCAATGCACGAATCTTCACGGGTGTTACTTCAACTCCAGGGGCCTTCTTCCGTGTGGTGGATCGAACTATGCGAGATAGGCTTTTGTCTCTATCTCGGCCAAATGTGACTGCTCCCTCGCCTTCTTTGCTTGAGTTGTATTTCTGGTTTATTTCCCCTTATAGTTAATGCTGCTCTCAAACTCTATTGCTCTCTTTGAGTTCTTGCTCTCTTGCTTTTCTTTTCTTGTAATAAGTTGTGTTTCCACAACATTGTAAACTCAAAAAAGTGGTATAAATCTTAACATTTACACCAAAAAAAAAAAGCACTGTCGCTGATCTATAAGAACGTTCCTCTTGTCTTCTTGATGCACAATGTTGTGCATCATGTATCAGCGACAGTGCTGTCAGGTACTAAAACTTTCTATTATATTTTCGTTTAATTCATAGGAACCCTCTTGTCCTTCTTGATGCACAATGTTACTCCTTCTGGTTTTGCCTACTTCGTCTAATTCTTTGGTACTGTTGCTTTTGGGTTCCTGTTTTTCACAGTGATTTGAGCTGTAACTTGTAAGTAAACTATTCAATTATAAACGCATGTTATTCTATAAAAAATATTATTGGGGACTATTTCAAAATTGTTTCCTTCATCGGTGATTTTTAACATTGGCTTCACCTAAGTTGGTTGCATGAAGCAGATGAGATGTGGTTAAGGAACTCCGCAATGCAATGCCACCAACAAAATTTCAGTCTCAGGGATTTCTTCTATGTCAAATCCAAAGATATACCAATACACTTGTTTTTTTTTTATCAGAAAAACATAAATACACTTGTTTAAGCTGGTTAATATTGTTGATCATAATATGCACTTGCATACGAAAAGAAATTTCACTGCAAGATTTCATAAGAAAATTTTAAATTATTGATGAATATCTCAAAACACAAGACACTCCAGTAACTTTTCAAAACATGAGAACCCATCCCAAGATCTTAAAATAAACCTGTAGATTAGTGTCTACACAGTTTTCTCTCTATGTTTAAGATCTTAAACAACTTGATAAAAAAAAACAAGTGTATTGGTATATCTTTGGATTTGACATAGAAAAAATCCCTGAGACTGAATTTTTTAAAAACAATACACTGGTTATATTGCTATATCTAGGGCTTGTATTGCTGTATATAAGTGGTTATTTAAAAACAGTGCAACAGGCTTAATATTGCTATATTTAGAGATTTTTAAATAAGTGTATATTTTTTAAAAACAATACACTGGTTCTCAACGAATGCAATCTCAATACACAAGACACTCCAGTAACTTTTCAAAACATGAGAACCCATCCCAAGATCTTAAAATAAACCTGTAGATTATATAGTTTTGCGCTTGAAAATGCTGCAGAAGGATTGGTGTCTACACAATTTTTTCTCTATGTTTAAGATCTTAAACAACTTGATAAAAAAAAACAAGTGTATTGGTATATCTTTGGATTTGACATAGAAAAAATCCCTGAGACTGAATTTTTTAAAAACAATACACTGGTTATATTGCTATATCTAGGGCTTGTATTGCTATATATAAGTGGTTATTTAAAAACAGTGCAACAGGCTTAATATTGCTATATTTAGAGATTTTTAAATAAGTGTATATTTTTTAAAAACAATACACTGGTTCTCAACGAATGCAACAGGCTCTATAGCAATACAAGCCCTAGATATTGTTGATCATAATATGAATACGGAGAACATATGTTTCGTGGATATCTCTTGGACTTGTACATCACAATTTAGTGGTTGTAGATAGGTTTGGAAAGATATGTCTGGACAAACCTAACTTATGGGTATGAGAAACATGAGAAGAAGTGAGTCTTCTTTGCATTCAGAGATGAATCACTTGCTTGGGCAATGAAAGTATGCTACAACACTATACATACTAGGACTTTGGATCAGATGGCAAAATTTTATCTCCATGATTAGGAACTTTATCCAAGACAACTTTTTGACATAATTAAAAGAGATAGCGAGGCTACAAAAAAGGTTTAAATCCTTCAATATATTTTACATACTGTGGGACAAGAATGTAGTTGATGATTCTGCAACTAGGTTTGCAATAACTTTTTATAGGAAATTTTGTTAGTTAGTTCTAATTTGGTGTAACTTCCAAGACCACCGATTAGTATTGATGCAAAGATATAAATAGTTTTGACTACATATAGACAAAAATATAGAAATCAAGCTACTCAATATCAAAGTCTCAAACACAAGATTATGAACTCAAATAAGAAACTCTTCTTATTAATCTCTCTTCAGGAAAACTCTCTCAAAAACCTTAAGCTCTCAAACTCTTAAACTCATAAGTTATGCAACACACTTTGCATCTCCTTATATATAACTCAAACTTTCTTAAACTCATTAGGTTTAACATATTAGAATATTTCCTAATCCTTATAGATAATCTCAACTCATTAGAATTAGGTAACTTGCTTCTCAAGCTATTTCAAGCTTATTCCAACATTCTCCCCTTTAATCTTGAACTCATCTTCACTAACTCCAATAATCATTCTCATCTCCTTGAATTTTAGTTCCCCAAATGCTTTCATCACAATATCGGTTCTCTGTTCACTCATGGGTGTATGCCGATGTAACTTTTGAAACCATGTAGCTTGCTCCATAGCTTCTGTCCATGCCATGTCTTCAGCTTCACATGAAGGTAACACAACAGTCTCTTGTTTACTTGAACCCCACGCAATTGATCTTTCACCATCATAAAATATATGTGCCACGCTCTTGCCATCATCCGAGTCAATTCTTTGGAAGTTACCAATATCTCCAACAATTGGTATCTCAGTAGTTTCATGTATCTTCATTGCAGCTCTATGAAACCCTTCAAATCTTTGCATATCTCGCCTTATCATCCTCACACAGCAAAATAGCTCCGGTCTGGTTAGACGACAGCCCATGTTCCTTATGCATCTTATAGCATCTCTGTCTCTTTCTTGTTCAGACTTTGATAGCTTCACCCCATATTTCATTGTATCATAATAGACTTCTCCATTCAACTTTTCTTCCAGATTACTCGTGAGTAAACGCACTGCCATCTCCTGTTTAACTTCAGTGGAGATATCACCTAATACAACTTTCAGATTCTCTAACCTCTTAAGTACCACTTGGATGTGTTCTGTCTTTGGTAATCTGAGAGACTTTATATGCTCCTCTTCCTCAATAACTATATGATTCCTCTTGGGGTGGCTCTTGAGAATTTGTTCAGATTTTTTGGTAGAAGGCGTCACTGCACGAGCATTCTTATTCTTGCTCTTTAACGACTCGGCAATCTGCATCTCCGTGCTTCCACCTTCCGAATTCCTTTTCTTGGTATCTGAGTGGACTGATTTATCAAGTCTCATCTTTGCAGCTGGTTTCATTGAACCTTTCTGTGCTTTCTCTTTTTTAGATTGTGCACGTAACATCTTTGCAGTCTTGGTTCTATCTTCAGGCTTTTCAAGGTTAGTTTCCATAAAGTCTTCATTTTCTTCTAGATTGTCTTTCTTCACAATTTTTTTCTTTGATACTGGTGTAGCTAAAGAACCCGCGTCAACGTTTGTCTCTTCCATCTTATTTATACTTCGTTTCCCTTCCTAGCCTTACTAGACGGTGTTAGGTAAATAATAACCAACTTCTTTGTTAGGCCAATTCTACTTGGCAAAGATGTTGTCTTGGATGATACCTTTCCAAGCTCAAAAATCTTGGCCTTTGCGTCCAGAATCCTCAATACCTTAGTATTAACATATGATCTAAAATAGGAATCATCTCTTTTCAGACCAAGAGTTCTCCACAAAATTCGCAGTCTCATTTTCCTTATGAGCTAATATGCAAGCATCCTCGAGAGCCAATTTAAGAAAAATCTCTTGTTTCTCATACTCAACACAGCCTTGACCAATCTTCATTCTATCCTCATTGTTCTTTTTCACAGTGTCTTCATAAACTCTAGACTGCCTCATAATAATATCCCTTGTGTTCTTCTCCTTATGATGATACAGAGTCTCATACTTCTTTTGATCAAGTACCAAGTCCTCATCTTTCTCAAACTGCTCAATCTCAGATTCACCAATCACTTGAGTTTTTCTGTTTCCATCTTTCTCCTTTACCATCTGTCTAAGAAAGCTATCTCTGAAGAGCTTTTCGCCTTCACCAAGATCAGACTCTGTACCGAAATACTCATCTGCAAACTCCTTGGCAGCCGTCATAAACGCATGAACCACACTATCACAGACCTGTATAATCTCCTCAGCAGCTTCCATACAGCCAGCTTTGGCAAGATCATTAGGATGTGGTGGAAAAACATGTACAAACCTTTTACCAGCTTGTTTTTCAATCCTAGACACGCCAGACTTTCTGAACAACGTAACACAGATGAACGTTTATACCACTGGTTAACTGATCGAAACTGTGTAACGTATTTTCTTATGTAAACGCAGAGATTTTATATCACAATTACATATCGTTAATATCGCAATTACTCTACTAAATAGCCAAAGAAGTAGATAAATTTCATGTCACACATAGAAGCCTGAGCACAAAGAACCTAGTGCACGTATTCCATTTTCTTTAATAAACACTCATTTTGAACTTAGTCTTGTGATTCTTCAAGGCATCTCATACTTCAACTTGTATAAAAATTCATCTTTTATTCCTCCATCATTTCAACAACTTCTTTAGTCGGACAGAAAAAAAAAACTCGATAACTCTATCAAATGAATAGAAAACTTTGTCGAGCAAACTTCTGATCACATCTCATTGATAAAGTAGCTAGCTGCGGCTGTGTTCCATAACATAAGCTAGAGTTAAAAAATACTTATATCAACATTATTCTCTCCACCACAGCTTAAATCTTCTCCGAGGCTCGCGAGGCTTATCAAAAACCCTAGGGAAATAAGTGGAGCAGAAGATCTCAAGTAGCACCGGAAACTGAAGAACACCGAACATCCCAACTGGAACAACCGCTAGCACCATAAACTGAGCAGAAACCCACGGTGTTCTCCCTCTAACCAGAGTCATGAGCGTCACGACAAAAGTCACCATCATTGTCGTCATCGAGAGAAACAAAGTCGCAAGACCCACGATCAGTTTCGTCGGAAGCGATCTAAGGAATTCTTCCTCGCGGTAACGAGACTTGAGAATTCCGAGGAACATGAGAAGAGAGATACATGAGGTGAAGAGAGAAATAGCGTCTGAGATGATGAAGATCATGAATAGTCTGCCTTGGCCGTCGTAACTATCGGGGACGGTAAAGGCAGAGGAGAACATCATTGTGGTGATTAGAGCCGCCACGACTGTGCATGAAGTGGCTGTGTCTTTCATCCATTTCTCTCCCTGGTCCACTAGCGCCTTGTGCTGGTCTTTAAACATAGCTTGTGGAGTTTTCTTCTGCTTCAAGTTAACCATTTTTCGATGCTTGGCTTGCACTAGCCTCTCCACTTCCTGGCAACAAGACACGGATGTTAGATTATGTTGTGAAGAAAATCGAATTAAACACGAAAAAAAACACACTAGAGAAAAAAATATAATTGCGATAAATAAATATTTTAGAGTTTATATATTGATTATGTGAATGATCACATTCGGTCAGAGTCCACCTAATGTATTATTTTACTTATACACCGAGATTTAATTCAATCTTGAATCAACAGATTCTTAAGATTATGATTAGAGGAAGAAATTCACATATACTAGATAGAATTGTAATTCCAATTTCCTTGTTGCACATAAAAAAATTGGAGCAACAAATGTCGAGATCTTACCCTTTCTAAATCTAGCAAGAGTAATCTTATGTTGTGATTGTTGAATGTCACCATGCAAAGCTCTAGCTCCGGGTAACAAACCAGAAAGCTCAGAAGCTTGATCTTTACTCTTAATGAAACAGATTTTACTACCTCCAATACTATACAAACTGATGGTGTAAGGAATCAACCTTAATATAGCTTTCTTATTGCAGGGAAGAGCAATGTGTCTAACATTATTACTGGCATTTATTTTATCATAACCAACAAGGTTGATAGTCTTATTATCTCGTTTCAGAAACCTAGTAGCAATGGTGTGCCTTTCAGTATGATCCTTGATACGAGCAA
>CAKOAT010828487.1:104366-152774 GCA_932364175.1 Eruca vesicaria subsp. sativa | reverse complement strand
ACCAGTTCAACGCAGATTCGGAATAAGAACCTCCTTGCTTTCAATCTCTCTTATTTTCGTTTTTATTCTAAGTATTTTAGTCATCTTAATCTTTGTTGTGCGGTTCTCGCAGATAGCCGGTTCCTCTGGAAACTTAGGGTTCTCCCGAAGTTTCCTTTTTTACGATTTATTGACAGTAGGGTGAAATCGACTCCCACAGGCTGAAAAGCTGTTTGCCAAGACTTATTTCTGAAACCCAATCAGCATTTGTGGCGGGACAGCTAATATCGGATAATATTCTTATTTTCCAGGAAATGTTCCATGGTTTAAGAACTAACAAGTCATGTCATGAAAAGTTTATGGCCATGAAAACAGACATGAGTAAAGCATATGATAGGGTAGAATGAGATTTCATTCAGGCAGTACTATGTAAAATGGGATTCGATCTGCACTGGATCAAGATTATGATGGAGTGTATTTCGTCAGTTCAATGTCGGGTTTTACTCAATGGTCAGCCGAGGGGACTCATTATCCCACATAGAGGTTTACGACAAGGAGATCCTTATCTTCTTATTTATTCATATTGTGCACAGAGACTTTAATTACCAATATTAAAAATGCAGAACGACAGAAACAACTATCAGGAATGAAGGTTGCCAGAGCTTGTCCACCGATCTCTCATCTGCTTTTTGTGGATGATAGTTTATTCTTTTTTAAGGCACAACCAGAAGAATGTCTAACCATTCTTAGGATTCTTAAGGAATATGAGGCAGTTTCGGGTCAATTGATAAACTTTCAAAAGTCTTCGATCCAATTTGGACATAAAATTGGAGAAACACATCGCCAGGAGCTGAGGGACATTCTAGGAATACAGAATATAGGAGGAATGAGATCGTATTTTGGACTACCAGAAAGTATGGGCGGTTTTAAGATACAAGTGTCTGGTTTTGTACATGAACGATTGAATAATAGGGTCAATGGTTGGACTTTCAAGTTTTTCACAAAGGGGGGAAAAGAAGTGATTATCAAATCTGTGGTCACAGCACTACCAAATCATGTGATGTCATGTTATCGGCTACCTAAGGCAACTATAAAGAAACTCACAGGTGCATTAGCACAATTTTGGTGGCGTCCAGGGGGATGTACAAGAGGAATGCATTGGAAATCCTGGGACAAAATGTATCTCAATAAAGCCGAAGAAGGAGTGGGTTTTAAAGATATTAAGGATTTTAACACGGCAATGCTTGGTAAGCATTTATGGCGCCTAATTGAGAAGCCAAATACCTTGTTTTCTCAGGTTTTCAAAGGTCGGTACTATAGGAACGCTTCACCTTTAGAGCCGATTAGATCATACTCTACGTTCTATGGGTGGAGGAGTATGATATCTGCTAGATCTCTTGTTAGCAAAGGACTTATCAAAAGGGTGGGATCAGGATCCTCCATATCAGTATGGAATGATCCATGGATTACATCCAACCGCCCGAGACCAGCAAATAAAAACAATCATAATCTTTATCCGGATCTTACTGTGGAGTCGCTTATTAATCCTACCACGCGAAGGTGGAATATACAGGCTATTCAGTCTCTTATTGATCCACAGGATGCAACACTTATTGAGAGTTTACCACTTAGTAGGAATCAAATGGAAGACTGGGATGGATGGCATTTCACGAAAAATGGAAAATACACAGTAAAGTCAATATATCAACTGGAACGGGTTTATCTGAATAAGGTGAGACCACCCCAAATCTTGGGACCCACAGTGGATTTATTAAAAGCACACTATTGGAAGATCCGGTGCCCTCCGAAGATAAAACACTTTCTATGGCAGCTATTATCGGGTTGTATAGCGGTTAAGAAAAATCTGAAAGCACGAGGACTACAAGGTGACACGTGTTGCACCAGATGTGGGGATGAGGAGAATCGGTTAACCATGTGTTTTTCGAATGCCCTCCAGCACGCCAAATCTGGGCATTATCGAAGATACCCTCCAATCTAGAAAGGTTTCCCACTGGCTCTCTTTTTACAAATATGGATCATCTATTTTGGCGGGTGAGACCACAGATGGATGACCATCATTTTGCTTGGATATTGTGGTATATTTGGAAAGCACAGAATAACAAAGCCTTTAGTAATTTGTATGTTGATCCTAATGATACACTGTCAATCTCGGAGGTAGAGTCAACACTTTGGATAGATGCTCAGGTTATACATGACCAAAGGGAAACACAACCGAGAGATGAAACGACCATACCTGCCATACCAGGGCATTGGTGTTGTACATATGGGTCATGGAAAGATAGAGAGGTGTTTTCAGGCCAAGGCTGGTACGCTGGAAGGCTTTGAGGGTTTGATGGGCGCGAGGAATGTCTGCACTAGTATTTCACCTCTCCACTCTGAGGTGGAAGCATTAGTCTGGGCAATAGAGATTATAAGGAATTTGCGTTAATATCATGTTACTTTTGCAACAGATTGTTCTCAATTGGTGAAGATGGTTTCGGAACCAGAAGAATGGCCAGCTTTTGCAACTTATTTGGCAGATATCAAGACGCTTAAAGAAATTTTTCACAGCTCAGAAATCATCCATGTATCAAGAACATATAACTCCAAGGTGGATAGTCTAGCACGCATTGCAAGAAACAAACGTCATTTGTCGTTCACATGGATGCAGAGCTTCCGGTTTGGTTTACAGGGTTATTATGAGTCTGTTTCTATGTTGATGACAAGAAGAAAAAATAAGCCAAATAAGGGACAAGTAACGAGCAAGTAACAAATCAGTAGTTAAAATAAAAATGAACATGATACTTGACTAGTACTTGCGAGTAATAAAATCCTCTTAATTGTTACTTGACTTGATTGTATCAAGTACTTGCTTTTTCAAACCAAGCTGAGTTAAATGCCGAGTAAGCCGGGTATAGAGCAATTGTACCCAACCCTAAGAGCATCCGAAATGGCAGATCCTTGGGGGAATCCTTAGGGAAAAAAAAAGGTATTTCGGATTATATAAGGATATTTCAGATTTTTTCTTTAAAAAAAAACTGACCACTCACGGACCGCCACGTGGGCAGTGGAATCCGCGAATAGTGTAACGATCAATCCTTACATAAGACTTTTATCCTTAAAATCCTTAACTGCTCATGGGATCCATTGAGCACAGATGTCTATGGTGGTCACTGTAGAATGAACACAGATGTCTATGGTGGTCACTGTAGAATGAAAGGTTGTTAGAGGTTACGCGTTGATTGAACGAGTCGTTGCGTGTAAAGCATCATTCAATTTGATTGGTACACATCTCAGTCAACGATGGAACCTACATACTCACTCACCACACAGGACTTCAATTATACACTCATCTCTAATCTTCTCCAAAACAAGACCTCCATTGTTTTTTGTTTTGTTCTTTTGCAATTCCAATGATCTGTTTCATCTTGTTTGTTTTCTCTATTCTTATTTCCACCTCCACCACCGGAGGAGAAGGAGAAACGGCCGCATGCAAACCCACCGAAGTCTTCCTGATCAATTGCGGCGCTACCTCCAACACCTCCGACATCACTGGCCGAACTTGGACGAGGGACCAGAAGGATGATGGGTTGAATTCAGACAACGCGTCATTCCCTTCAAAGGCTTCCAAACTAGAATGGCCGGTTCAGCAGGTTCCTTACAAGACCGTTCGAATATTTCCATCCAAATTTACTTACAGTATTTCAGTCTCTCCCGGCTGGAAATTTGTCCGGTTGCATTTTTACCCGACCCGTTACGGATCCGACCTCGACGCTGCCAAGTCTCTCTTCTCCGTCACTGTGAACGGTTTTAGTCTCCTCAAAAACTTCAGCCCTGGTTTAACAGCAAACGCTTCTAGTAAACCGTTCGTTATCAAGGAGTTTATTGTCCCTGTTTTGGGTGAACACAAGACTCTAAACCTCACATTTAAGCCGTCACCACACAGTCTCGCTTTCATTAACGGCGTGGAGATTGTCTCTATGCCTAACCGGCTTTACACAAAGGGAGGGTTTGATGACCACATAACAGATGTTGGTAGCAACGGTGACTTTGAGATAGACGATACGACGGCACTCGAGACCATTTACCGCGTCAACGTCGCTGGAGATGAGGTCCCTGAGGTAACCGACCCTGGAATGTTCCGACAGTGGCCTTCCGATTCCGAAGTCATACAAAAAAAGAAATTTGTTGATACCGGAATGTATAGTAGGATAGAGGCTTTTGTATTGGAACGTTTCAATTATACTGAGAAAACGCCGGCATGCGTAGCGCCTGAGGCCGTGTACGGAACCTACCGCTCCATTGATAACGTGAAGTACCCTAAGCAAAACCCGGAGTTTAGTTTGACATGGCTCTTCCCAGTGGATGCTGGATTCAACTACCTTGTTAGGCTTCATTTCTGTGACAGTACAGGGAAGAGAGCAGCCTTGCCGAGGTTCTCCATCTCCATCGGCAACAAGATTGCCAACGCTGAAACCGACGTGAGAAACATGAGCGGCGACCCTATGATTCCAATGTATCTAGACTTCAAAACGTTTTTACCCGGCAAAAGTGGAAAGAGACCTAATCTACGACTTGACTTGCATCCTCAAAAAAAGGAAAACATACAGTATTTCCAGTGTGGTCTGAGTGGTATAGAGATTCTCAAGCTTAATAACTCCAACGGTAATCTCGGCGGATCTAATATTAAAAGTCCAATAGCTTTACATGTTCTGAGGATAATCCTCATAGCCATTGGTTCCGCAACTGGACTGGCGACTTTCATCATTGTCCTAATGCGTCAAACTAAGAGGAAGAATAAGAAGGACAATAATGTCGTTGTATTTAAGGTATTGCTAAAACAGTACACTTATGCAGAGTTGAAGAAAATCACGAAATCATTTTCACACACTCTTGGGAAAGGAGGATTTGGAACCGTCTATGGAGGTAATCTCTGTAACGGTGTTAAGGTTGCAGTAAAAGTCATGAAAGATCTGAAGGGAACTGGTGAAGATTTCATGAACGAAATCCGAAGTATGAGTCAAACATCTCATGTAAACATTGTTTCTCTGCTTGGTTTCTGCTATGAAGGTTCAAAAAGAGCAATTGTATATGAGTTTCTGGAGAATGGGTCTCTCGATCAATTCATCTCTGTTGCAAGTCTTAATGTGAAAACATTATATGGAATCGCGCTAGGTATTGCTCGGGGATTGGAATATTTGCATTATGGTTGCAAAACAAGAATTGTGCATTTCGACATTAAACCTCAGAACATTCTCTTAGATGGCAATCTTTGTCCTAAGGTCTCAGACTTTGGACTTGCTAAGCTCTGTGAGAAAAGAGAAAGCATTGTGTCATTGATAGACACAAGAGGAACTATAGGTTACATTGCACCTGAGGTGGTCTCAAGAACGTATGGCGGAGTCTCCCATAAATCAGATGTGTATAGCTTTGGAATGTTGGTCCTCGATATGATTGGTGCAAATAACAAAGAAATATTGGCAACCGCTGCTTCTAACGCTAGTTCGGCTTACTTTCCAGACTGGGTTTACAAGGAACTTGAAAATGGAGAACAAACATGGAGATTTGGTGATGAAATAACCAGAGAAGAAAAAGAAACTGCAAAAAAGATGGTCTTGGTTGGTCTTTGGAGTATTAAACCATGCCCATCATATCGTCCACCGATGAACAAAGTCGTTGAGATGATGGAAGGACGTTTGGATGTTCTTGAAATTCCCCCTAAGCCGTCTGTTCATATTTCCCCAAGGCTTACTACTGAATCTTCCTCGCTTTCAGATAGTAACTGGAACGTTGATTCCACAAATACTTAGCATGATGGAAGTCATACACCTTTTATGATTTGCAAATATATATATTTTTCTTTTGAATGTATAAAAAGAAACGTAAGAGAAAAGGATCATCGTAAATTTGTTTTATGTTTCGTTTCTTTGTTAAGCAATCTTTTTTATTGTAACACTTTTGTTAAGCAATCTAGACATCTATAAAGCTAAGCAAATTCTTTTTTTGTTTCTAAGGAATAAAACCTCAACTCTATAATATAAACAATACAAAATGCATAGGTATGTGTCACATTCACAACTCAATCTAACGAAGATAATCCTTGTTCTAATGAAATCTACTTAAAAATTAAAGAGTAGTTGACTTCAAATTAAATCTATTAAACTGTAAACTTTAAATATACTTCTTATACGATTTAATATTCTTAAGAACTACAGTAAAATTTAAATTTTCATTTATGTTCTTCTTATAATTTTATCTGATTTTGCATGTGTTCTTTTCCAAGACTTTTTTTGAACAATCAAGACTATGAATAAACAAACAATTTTTTAATAAATTGTTTTGTAATATTTTATCATTATAAAATATATAGTTTCACAAGTTAAAGAGTATGTTTAATAAGAACTTGCTCTCTTATTAATCCTTGAGAAAATTCCTCAAAACTCAAGTAGGCAAAACAAAACTCTCAAACTCAATCAATCTCTCAATGCAACAAACGCATTCTTTATATAGGAAACAAAACCTAAACCTAACAAACTTGTCCTAATCCTTTAAAACAAAACCAAGAAGGATAAGGATAACTTATTTCCTAAGTTATTTCAAGTTTATCTTCCAACAATCTCCCCTCTAAACTTGAAATCTCCTTTTGCCAAGTCCTCAACTCCAAGTATCAATCTCATTTCTCTGTAACGTGTCTTGCCAAGTCCTTTTGTCAATATGTCTGCCTTTTGAGCAACTCCTGGTACATGCTGGACCTCGATCAGATCATTGTCAACACATTCCCTAATAAAGTGATACCGACGATGTATATGCTTGCTACGACCATGGAATACCGGATTCTTCATCAATGCTATGGCGCTTTTGTTATCAACCAAAACAGTCACCTTATCACTCCTTTTACCAATGACTTCAGCAATCACATCTTGTAACCAAATGGCCTGCTTTGCTGCCTCTGTAGCTGCCATAAATTCTGCCTCACATGATGAAAGTGCAACTGTCTCTTGCTTCTGGGAACACCAGCTTATAGGCGACTCGTTGATATAGAACACATACCCAGTTGTGCTTCGACCATCATCCTCATCAACATTGTGACTCGCATCACAGAAACCAATTACCTTCAGCTCCTTTCCTTGCTTATCACGCTTGAACCTTAACCCATAACACAAAGTACCCTGCAAATACCTGAGTATCTGCTTTACTGCAGCCGCATGAGACACTCTAGGTTCCTGCATATATCGGCTCATAACTCCAACAGAAAAGGATAAATCAGGTCGCGTATGAAGCAAATATCTGAGGCACCCGATGCTTCTTCTGTACTCTTTCTCGTCTATACTTCTTTCTTCAGGACTCTTTGACATCTTGATGTTCTGTTCCATTGGTACGTGAACTGGATTGCAGTCATGTAAACCAGCCTCTTCTAGTATTCTGCGAGCATATCTCTCTTGACTTAATGTGATCCCATAATCACATTGCTTAACCTCTATTCCCAAGTAATACGTCAAGAGTCCTAGATCACTCATTTCAAATTTTGCAGACATACTATTTTTGAACTCCTTTATCATCTCAAGACTCGAACCTGTGACTAGAAGATCGTCAACGTAAACTCCTATAAGTAATAGATGGTCTTTCTCCTTCCGATGATATAACGCCGGCTCCTTAGAACACTTAGCAAACCGTAGTTCACTCAGAACTTTGTTTAGCTTCTCGTTCCAAGCTCTTGGAGCTTGACGTAAACCATAAAGCGCTTTCTTCAGTCTATACACTTTGCTTTCTTGACCTTTAACTCTGAAACCTTCTGGTTGTATTACATAAACCTCTTCCTTTAAATCCCCATGTAAAAACGCAGTCTTAACGTCCAAGTGATGTACCTGCCAGCCTCTTGAAGCCGCAAGAGCAAGTAGAAATCGGACTGTTTCAATTCGAGCAACAGGTGCGAATACTTCATCAAAGTCAATGCCATGTCTTTGTATGTAGCCTTTTGCCACCAACCTTGCCTTAAACTTGTTAATACTTCCATCCGAATTCCGTTTTATTTTGAACACCCATTTAAGTCCAATTGCTTTTGACCCAGCTGGCAAGTCAACAAGATCCCATGTTTTGTTCTTTTCAATAGACTTAATCTCGTCGTTGCACGCATCCACCCAAACCTTTTGTTGCTTAGCTTCCTCATAACTCCATGGTTCATCATTGATACTTAACAATAAGTACTCTGCTTCAAGCTCAGACAATAGTATATAGTCATCCAAGTATCCTGGCTGTCTTCTTTCTCTCGATGATCGTCTCAACTCAGGTTCTGTGACATCACCAACATCTTCATCATCTTTGCTCAGTTCATCATCCTCCTGTGCTTGCTCTGTTTCAACTTTAGGTATAGTGATGGGTGTTGTGTCTTCTTCATTATCAACTCCATGATTACCAAAGGTTCCTGTGTTTATTCGAAACATTCCACTATCTCTATGGTTGTAAGTCTTCCAATCCCAACTTTTTCCTTCATCAAAAACTACATCACGGCTCACCACTATCCTCTTGTTTGTAGGGTCTAGTAATCTGTAGGCTTTTGAACCTGGTTCTGTTCCGAGGTGGATAAGCATTCTTGATCTACTGTCGAGTTTCTTGAGATGCTGCTGTTCAACCTTTGCATATGACAGACATCCGAAGATACGTAAGTGTCCAATGTTAGGCCTCCTTCCCTTAAACAACTCATATGGTGTTGTGTTCTTCACTGTTCGGCTTGCTGTTCTATTAATGAGATAAGTAGCGTGTCTGATGGTTTCTCCCCACAAGAAACTTGGTAGCTCCATGTGTCTCAGCAAGCTTCTGGTCATATTAAGAAGCGTTCTATTGCGTCGTTCAACAACCCCGTTTTGTTGTGGGGTATACGGAGCTGTAAGGTGCCTTGTTATTCCCTGTGTTTCACAATAAGAGTTGAACTCGTTGGAGGTGAATTCACCACCTCTGTCAGTCCTTAGGGTCTTGATCCCAATTCCTGTTTCTTTCTCTACCACAGCCTTGAACCTTTTGAATTTCTCAAAAGCCTCTCCTTTCTCATTTAGTAATATACTCCACATGTATCTTGAATGGTCATCAATGAGAACAAACACATACCGTTTTCCTGAAGAAGTTGGTGGAGTAATAGGACCACATAAGTCACCATGGATGAGCTCGAGTTTTGTGTTGGCTCGGTATGTGGTGGACTGAGGGAATGAATGTCTTGCTTGCTTTCCAAGCAAGCAAGATGAGCATATAGTCTTATTACTATCTACTTTAGGCAAGCCATGTACGAGTTCTTTGTTTGCCATCAATCTCATTGTTTCCTTTCCTATGTGACCCATTCTTGCATGCCACTTCAGAGATTCATCCTTTATTGACGCCTGGAAGCAAGAGTAAGCTTCGTTTCTCTCCATATTAACCTTGTATAGTCGATTTCTCGATCTTACTGCTTTTGCTATCAACTTCCCTTCTTTATCTGTTAGTGTGAGGTGTGAATCCTTCATCCTTACTTCACAGCCACCTTCCGTAGCCTGACCTAAACTTATGATATTGCTTTTTAAGCCAGGGATGTAATAGACATCTGCCAGAATCTTCATGTTTCCATCTCTAGTGGCAAAAAGTATTGGACCCTTCCCTTTGATATCTATTCTTGAGTCATCTCCAAACCTTACTTTACCAGTGACCTTCTCATCAATGTACTTAAAGTATCTTTTATCACCAGTCATATGGTTGCTAGCCCCATTGTCTAAGTACCATACTTTATCATCATCTGTATTTGTCTCAAAGCTCTGTGGATTGACCTTTTTTTCGTTAAGATAGACTATTTCGTGGACCATCAACTCCTCTGCTTCTGTTGTGTCATTATCCTTGTTTTGATTCTCCGTTGCTTCCTGCAGTTTCAAGAGGCGATCTGGACATACTGAGGCAAAGTGTCCCATCTTATCACACCTGAAACACATTATTTTTGACATGTCAAAGTTGTCCTGGTAACGATTGTCTTGGTAACGATCTTGATATCTTCCTCTGCCTCTTCCTCGATTGTATGTTCTGTTTCCTCTGCCTCGTCCCCTGAAATTGTTGTTATTCTCACGGAAGTTGCTATTCTCACGGTTGTTTGTTGAGCTTTGTTGAGACTGAGATGAATTCTCATTGTTTACAAACATAAGTTTGCTTTGTGTTTCTTCTTCTTCATCTTTCAATCTCTCTTCATATGCTTTAAGTCTTCCAACAATCTGCTCAAATTTTGCAGTTTTAAGATCAATAAATTGTTCAATGGTCGCAACGATTTGAATGTACTTCTTTCTTGGTAGACACGTCAGAAGTTTCTTTATAAGCTTGTGTTCTTCAATGGTTTCTCCTAGAGCGGTTGACTTGGATGATAGTTCTGTTATCTTCCCAGCTATTATATCAATCGTGTCATCATCCTTCATCTTTAATCTTTCAAAATCAGAAGTTAACGTTTGTAGTCTTGCATCTCGAACTAGATCAGCTCCTAGGTATCGTTCTTTGATTGCTGCCCAAACTTCCTTTACGGTTTCAAGGTTTCCTAACTGCAGAATGAGAGTCTCAGGTAGTGACTGAAAAATTAGGGCTATTGCAAGATCATTCTTTTCGCTGTCTTTTGTTTCTTCTTCAACTAATTCCTTTGTTTCTTCTTCAACTAATTCCCAAACTTTGTTTATCTTCAACACAAGTCTGATTCGTATTGTCCAGACTGCGTAGTTTGTGTCTGTAAGCATAGGACAACTGATCTTGGAGGTCCCTCCTCCTTCCTTTGATTTTGAAACAACAATATCTCCCATGGTTGTCGTTTTCTTCTAGCTCTGATACCAAATATAGTTTCACAAGTTAAAGAGTATGTTTAATAAGAACTTGCTCTCTTATTAATCCTTGAGAAAATTCCTCAAAACTCAAGTAGGCAAAACAAAACTCTCAAACTCAATCAATCTCTCAATGCAACAAACGCATTCTTTATATAGGAAACAAAACCTAAACCTAACAAACTTGTCCTAATCCTTTAAAACAAAACCAAGAAGGATAAGGATAACTTATTTCCTAAGTTATTTCAAGTTTATCTTCCAACAAAATATTCATTTGTAATAATTATTTTGATGCATAATCTATAAAGAAAATGTATTATTTTTTAGTTGTTATTCACTTGTATAATATTATTTAATTTTGTTAACTATCAACTTTTACAAAATACTCTAATCAACAAAACAATTTATTATAAGCTAAAATAATAACTAACACACATGTGAGAAGAAAAAAATATGTAAAAACTTTCAAGAAGTTTCAAACTTTCAAAAACAAGACTAATCGCGGGAAAATGGATAATTCCCCATGAATTAATTATTTCTGGCTTTTTTCACACATAAATTTTTAACTCACGTCAAAACTCCCACGAATAACTTCGTTTTTTTTAATTTCATACTTGAATTTTTTGTTGGAACTCGTTTTTGATAAAGTTGTGTGGACCATTTTTCCGATGGACTTTTCGACGAAAACGTCTGTCGGAAAGACCGGAATTTGGACGATGTAATCGTCACCGTGGACACTACGAGATAGCGTGTTACTTGGTCAAAATCGGAATTATGTTGAATGAGAAATGAAAGTCCAAAGTAAGTAATATACAAAGTTTATAAAGCTTTAATTTTGACTAAGTATAAAACTTTTAGCAAATGGATCACTTTGGATATTTGGGTTAGAATCTTGAATTTGAATTTGTTAATGGGAAATTATGTCAATTAACTTATTTGATTATTCATAATAATTTTATATGTTTATTTAAATATAAAAATTACAAACCCAAGCAAGTATATTAAAGTTTGTTGACTTGGTCAAAAACCATAATGTTACTGTAATATTGATACGTTTGCTGACTCCATTTATCACATAACGTGTATTAATCTTTTCGATGTTAAAAAGAGAAGAGCCCGTGTGGAGAGAAAACACAGAAAAACAAATCAAGCAATCCCCCATATATTTTTTTTTGTTCTTTCTCTTTGATATTTCTTTCGAGTATGAGAGTACACACAAAATAAGTTTTGTCAGGCATCTGATAGAGTAACGCAAATCAGAAGATTTTTTTGCAGTTGTCTCCTGGATTCCATAACGTTATCGAACCGTCGCATTACGGGACGTATTTTGGGTCAAGGAAAGATATAATATCTCAACTATGCTATTTGTATAATCCATTTTTTATCTTTAGTATAATTTTCTCATTTTATTCTTTACAATATTCAGTTTTTCCGTAGTTTATATATTACGGTTCTATTACTTTTAGCACATGCAGAAACCCACACGAACAATTTCGTTTTGTGAATTTCATACACGAACTATCAATTTTAAACTAATTACCATAAAACTATAAACGGTGTTAATATACGTTAACAAGTGTAGATTTGGTTTAATTTGGGTTAAATAAAACGAATACAAATATGACGTCGTTATGGTTTATTTTAGATCGTTTAAGGTTTCTAATGTGATGTCTTTGAATTAGAAAATGAATACGACGTATTTGGTCTGTAATGTAAAACTAAAGATGAAAATCTAATCCCCAATTTAAGAAGATCAAGAACAAAATGACGTCGTTCTTTATTTTGTTAATGAGAAATTACACTAAAATGACGTGTACTCATTTTATTTAAATCCATATTAAACCGGCTTTCCAGTTGTTAACAAATACTCCCTCCGTTTCAGAATATATGTCATTCTAGGCTTATTTTTTTGTCACAAAGTAAGTGTCGTTTTAAAGTTTCGAGGCAAAATTTATTAATTTTTTATAATATTATATTTTTCTATTGGTTGAAAAGTGGTTAAGTGTATAGGTAATTGTGTTTTTATCTTGGAAATATGTAAAATTAAATATTTCCTTAATCCGTGTGCAAAAATCTAGAATGACAAATAAAGTGAAACGAAGGAGTACTAACATTGTTTATGGATTTGTGAAAATTAGTTTAAAATTGATAGTTTGTGTATGAAATTCAAATAATGAAGTTGTTTGTGTATGAATTTCAAATGATGGAGTTGTATGTGTGGATTTCAACATGGGTTAAAAATATGTGTATGAAAAAGCTGTGAACAACCATTTTCCCGACTAATCAAAAAAAACTTTTAATGTGTCTCAACTGTATACTTCAAACTATAAAAATATTGAATCAGAGTTTTAAGTAAACTGGATAGAAGTTTTGGCAATGGGGAATGGTTTAGACTCTTTTCACAATCGTCTACTGAGTATATGAGTATGTGGCCTTCGGACCATCGGCCTCTTCGAATAGAGTTTGCACTCGAGCCTGAAAATTTGCATAGAGGACGATTTTATTTCGATAAACGTATGTTTGGTAAAATAGGGGTAGAGGAGGCCATTAGTCGAGGATGGGATGCAGAGAATATTAATTCCAACCTCAGTGTTTTAGATCGTATTGCCCGGTGTCGATCGGAATTGTCCAAGCTTAAAAGGACCAATGATTGGAACTCAAAAACAAGAATCGTACGGCTACAAATTGATTTGGACAAAGAAAGCTCAAAGCATTTTCCCATTTATAGTCTGGTACGGAGGCTAAGACAGGAATTGGCTACGGCCTTTAGGGAAGAAGAAATCTTCTGGAGACAAAAAAGCAGAGAGGAATGGTTACGGGAAGGGGATAGAAATACTACGTATTTTCATAATGTGGTTAAAGAGAAAAAAATGAGGAATAAAATTTTAATGCTTAAGGATATCTTTGGAAATGAGCACTATTCTGAAGGATCAAAAGGTCATATTGCTACTGAATATTTTAGAGATTTGTTTACTAGCTCCAACCCACAAGACTTGGAAACTTTGTTTGAAGGTTTTGATACTAGGGTCACCTCAGAAATGAACACTTTGTTAATCAAGAGAGGTATCACCTGATGAAATTAAAAAAGCAGCATTTGGGATTAAAAGTAGCAGCGCCCCTGGAGAGGATGGTCTTACTGGTTATTTTTACCAGAAATATTGGCATATTGTTGGTCAGAAGATTATTGATGATGTTCAAAGTTTTTTTAAAACAGCTATTCTTCCTAAGGGTTGAAACCATACACAATTATTTTTGTTACCAAAAATTCTACACCCTACGGAGATGAAGGATATGCGTCCCATTAGTCTTTGCTCGGTCCAATACAAAATCATTTCTCGTATTCTTTGCGACCGATTGAAAGTAATTTTACCTAACATAATTTCGGAAACCCAAGGGGCTTTAGTTGGCGGTAGGCTAATTACGGACAACGTCATTATAGCACATGAATTGGTACATGGACTGCGCACCAATGATAAAATTGGTAGGGAAAGTATGGCTATTAAGACAGATATGTCCAAAGCCTATGATCGGGTTGAATGGAATTTTCTTGAAATTTTACTTGAAAAAATGGGATTTGATCGGAAATGGGTCGTTTGGATTATGTCATGTATTTCCACTGTTACTTTCTCAGTGTTACTAAATGGCAGATCTCATGGATTCATTAAACCTGAAAGAGGAATACGTCAGGGGGATCCTTTATCACCTTTTTTATTTATTTTATGTGCTGAAGCATTAGTACATGTTCTAAATAGAGCTGAAGGACAAGGACAGTTACGGGGTGTAAAGTTAGCCAAAGATAGTCCTTCTGTGCATCATCTGTTATTTGCGGATGATAGCTTACTGTTATGTGAAGCCTCTATCAAGGATAGTGTAGAAATTCTGAATTGTTTGGAACTTTATGGGGCGGCTTCTGGACAAATGATTAATCCTCTAAAGTCTTCTATCATTTTTGGGAAAAGCGTCACTAACGATACAAAACAGGATATCAAGAGAATTTTAGGTATCGAGAAAGAAGGAGGGGAAGGTACATATCTTGGCCTCCCTGAATGTTTTCAGGGTTCCAAAATAAATCTGTTAAATTTTATCAAAGAGAAATTAGAAGGTAGATTACAAGGTTGGTATTCCAAAACCTTATCAATGGGGGCTAAGGAAGTTTTAATAAAATCGGTTACTTTAGCTCTCCCAATATATGTAATGTCAGTGTTTCGCCTACCTAAAGGTCTTTGTGAACGACTTACGAGTGCGATTATTGAATTTTGGTGGAGTAGTGGGGATAAAAAAAGGAAGATCCCCTGGGTGGCATGGGAAAAATTATGTAAACCAAAAGAACAAGGAGGTCTCGGGTTCCATGATATTGGTCGGTTCAACCAGGCTTTACTTGGAAAACAAGCTTGACGAATTTGGAATAATCCTGATTCTTTGGTCTTGCGCATTCTTAAAGGCAAATATTTCAAAAATGGGAATTTTTTGGACTGCGGCATGGGCACACGGCCATCGTATGCATGGAGAAGCATCATGCATGGTAGAGAATTACTAAAAAAAGGTTTATATCAACATATCGGCAATGGGGTTGATACCAATGTTTGGGCGGAAAACTGGATTATCGATACCATTCCTCGGCCACCAATGTATCGGGAAAATAGTTCCATAAATCTAGCGCTAANAGAGAATTACTAAAAAAAGGTTTATATCAACATATCGGCAATGGGGTTGATACCAATGTTTGGGCGGAAAACTGGATTATCGATACCATTCCTCGGCCACCAATGTATCGGGAAAATAGTTCCATAAATCTAGCGCTAAAAGTTTCCGATCTCTTTATTCCGGGTTCGAATCAGTGGAATACAACTTTATTACATCAAAATTTTACGGCAGAGGATGCTCAACGGAATTCACTTTTGAAACCATCATTGATGGTTGACGATACACTCAGATGGGGTTTCACAACAAGTGGTTCTTATTCGACTAGGAGCGGGTACAAGCTGTTAGAAGCTTTGGTTGAATATGATCATCCCTCAGGTCATTCCCTCACTCCTATTGAAAAACAATTATGGAAGGAGGTATGGAAAATTAAAGCTCCACCAAAAATAAAACATTTTATGTGGCGGGCTCTATCTGGTGCTCTAGCGGTGAAACAACGTTTGGCTACTCGGGGTATCCCGATAGACCAAACATGTTCGGTTTGCGGTACTGAGGCGGAGAGTATATGTCATGTGCTTTTTACATGTACGAAAACACGCATAACATGGCAGCAAGCTAATTTTCCATTACCTTTAAATGGCTTTTCTCGGAACTCAACATTTTAAAATTTTGTTCACCTAATTAAGAGTGCCAAAAACACAGCAGCGGATATATATACAAGGGATGTTTTTCCATGGTTGTTATGGGAAATTTGGAAAGCAAGGAATAATTTTGTTTTCCAAGACAAAGATACTGAGCCTTCTTTTATTGCTAAGAAAGCCTTTGAAGATGAATCAACCTGGTTTGATACATTCACCGACACAAAAGTGAATGTTGATGATGCTCCTCCAGCAATGTTTCGATGGAAACGACCTCCACATGGTTTCCTAAAATGTAATGTTGGATCTTCATGGTTAAGACCGAATTGCATTAGTGGTTCTTCTTGGATCCTACGAGATGAAAATGGATGTACACTCATGCATAGTCGGCGTGCTTATTCTTATATGCGTACAAAAGCAGAAGCCGATCTATGGTCTCTTTTCTGGGCTGTGGAATGCATCAACAATTTGCATTTCTCGAATATTATTTTTGAGACTTCCTCCGAGGACCTCCATGACGTTTTCAGTAATCCGGATAACCATCTCAGTCTCAGCCTTGTCCGCCACAATGTCTGCTTTCTGCTATCCAAGATTACTCTCTGGAGTCTATATCACGCACTCCAAGAACGGAATGAAGCTGCTGACGCTATTGCTATAAGTGTCACTCGTGATCACCGCCACCAGTCTTACATCGCCAGCAATGCTCCCGTATGGCTACACCATCTGCTCGCTCTGGAAGCCAAGCATTTAACGGTTGGATGAAGTTCTTTCTCCTTTTTATTTTGATGTCTACTGATATCTTTTTTTTCTCTTATGATTCTCTATCATTTTGTATTGTCTCGAATATTTTTACGTCTCAGTGTTATAAAAAAAAAGTAAATCTACACTTATTATTTAACAACCTAATCAAACAAGAAATTTGTTAGTTCCAAAATTATAATACATTTTGAAATTCATTCAAGACCATTAAGATTCATTAACATACACTGTAAAACAATACAAACATAAATACATAATAGATAATACACAAATACACTTTTAAAAGAAATTTTGATATAGACTTACCCAAAATTTAATAATGTGTAAATTTAAGAGAAATGGTCACTATATTATTATATAAACATAAAACACTTGTACTTTCAAAAAGTTAATACGATTTAATTATAAAATTTACACAGTGAGAAAATTGTGTTCTTCTATTTTGATAGTATATATTCTATTATTGACAAATCAATGTATTTAATAAATTATGGTATATATCTGATATATTGCTTTATGTTGCAACAGATGCACCGTTAAGTTTCCAGAAACAAAAAGCTCAATCACTCAAACCAGTAAAACACCATTAAAATATTTCCACTCGAAGAACAGCAATGATATTTAAACCTGGGATGTATGGACCATCTCCATTGTACAGCTGCACCTGGGAATGAGACCAGAGAATTTAACAAAGATAAATTGTTTAACAAAGATATTATTCAAATGAGTTACGTTCTTCTATCCCAAATTCCCAATTCCTAAAATATATATTTTCTTTAAAAAGACTTACATGCTAAGTATTGGCCGAATCAACTGCTCGAATTATTTCTCCGCCATCAGAAAGCGAAGAACATTCCGCAATGAACCCTCTGGAAATATGCATCGAAGGATTAGGGGGTATTTCAAGAGCATCCAAACTTCCATCCATCATGACGACCACTTTGTTCATGGGAGGACGATCCAATGGGCATGGTTGAATACACCAAAGACCAACCAAGACCATCTTTTTTGCAGTTTCTTTTTCTTCTCTGGTTATTTCATCACCAAATCTCCATGTTTGTTCTGCATTTTCAAGTTCCTTATAAATCCATTCCGGAAAGTAAGCCAAACTTGTATTGGAGGCAGCGGTTTCTACTATTTCTTTGTTCTTAGCTCCAACCATCTCCAGGACCAACATTCCATAACTATACACATCTGATTTATGAGAGACTCCGCCGTAAGTTCTTGAGAATACCTCAGGTGCAATATAACCTATAGTTCCTCTTGTGTCTATCAATGACACAATGCTTTCTCTTTTCTCACAGAGCTTAGCAAGTCCAAAGTCTGAGACCTTAGGACAAAGATTGTCATCTAAGAGAATGTTTTGTGGTTTAATGTCGAAATGCACGATTCTTGTTTTGCAACCATAGTGCAAATATTCCAATCCTTGAGCAATGCCTAGCGCGATTTTATTTAATGTTTTCACATCCTGAGTCGACGAATTCTCTCTAGATATGAATTGATCGAGAGACCCATTCTTCAAAAACTCATACACAATTGCTCTTTTGGAACCTTCGTAGCAGAAGCCAAGCAGAGAAACAATGTTTACATGAGATGTCTGGCTCATACTAGTGACTTCATTGATAAAATCTTCACCAGTTCCCTTTAAATCCTGCATGACCTTTACTGCAACCTTAACACCGTTAGAAAGCTTCCCTCTGTAGACAGTTCCAAATCCTCCTTTCCCAAGTGTGTGTGAAAATGATTTGGTGATTTTCTTTAGTTCTGCATAAGTGTACTGTTTTAGCAGTACCTTGAACGTGCCGGCTCTATTGTCCTTCCTTTTCTTCCTTTTGACCAACAAGATGGCGACAATAAAGAAAGTCACCAGCCCAATGGCAGAACAAACGGCTAAGATGATTATAAGAAAAACATCTAGCTTGCCGTCACCTCCCAACATTATTGGATTAATTGGAACAAGATTCTGTCCGGCGAGATTACCCCTAGAGTCATTAAGCTTAAAGATCTCTATACCATTCAGAATAGCGTCGTAAGAATACTGGTTGGGACACAAATCGAGTCGTAGATTAACTCTCTCTCCAGTTTTGCTTGTGTTTGAAGCCAAAAGTGTCCTGAAATCTAGATACATCGGAATCAGAGGGCCACCGCTCAATAAAATCACGTCGGTCTCAGCCTTAGCAATCTGATTTCCAATGATGATAGAAAACATGCGTTGGCCGGGTTTTGTTATTTTCACCATAGTCTCACAGAAATGAAGCCTAACGAGGTAGTTGAATCCAGCGTCGACCGGGAAGAGCCACGTCCAATTCAAATTCATGTGGTCCTTGGCGTCCGGTCTCACGTAAAGAGTTGTGTACACTTCCCTTGGCGCAACATAGGCCGGTGTTTTCTCCGTATAGTTGATCGTAAAATCCATTATATACACATTCCCCGAATCCCCAAGTGGGGAACCGTAATTGGGAAGCCACTGTCGGAACATTCCTGTGTCTTTGACGTTCATACCTCCGCCAACGTCGACTCGGTACACCGTCTCGAGTACTGTCGTATCGTCTATCTTAAAGTCACCGTTGCTACCAACATCTGTTATGTTGTCATCAAAGCCTCCCTTTGTGTAAAACCGGTCAGGCATGGAGACAATCTCCAGACCGTTGATGAAAGCTAACGAGTTTGGTGACGGCCTAAATGTGAGATTCAGCGTCTTGCTTCCACCCAAAACAGGGACAATAAACTCCTTGATTAGACGACCTGAGTCGGAAGAATTTACGCTGAAGTTCTTGAGGAGAGTGAACCCGTTGACGGTGACGGTGAAGAAGGACTTGACGGCGTCGAAATCCGATCTGTAACGGCTCGGAAAGAAATACAACCGGAGGAATTTCCAGCCGGAAGAGACTGTAAAACTGTAAGTAAATTTGGATCGGAATATTCGAACCGTCTTGTAAGGCACCGCAGGAACGTCTTTCCACAAAAGTTCACTTTCGGAAGCCTTTGAAGGGAATGACACGTTGACTGAATTCCACGCAAATACCTTCGGCTGCTCCGGCGTCCAGGTTCGGCCTCGGCTGTCGATGGTGTTGAAGGCAGTGCCACAGTTAATGAGAATGACATCTGTGGGTTTGTATGTTGCCGTTTCTCTATCTTCTCCAAAGAGAACAGAAAAAACAAACAAAACAGAGATCATTGTTTATGGAGTGGGAGAAGATAGAGATAGAGTGCATAATTCATAATTGTCTTGTGCCGACAAAAAAAGGTCTTGTAAGATTATGGGTAGGGCCGGGAATTTAAGTGGTTACCCGCGGCTCTGGCCCCGTTTTACTCGTCGCAAAGTGGGTGCCAGTCGACTGATTTAAAAATTTTGAATTCTGGATGCGGATTGAGATTATTTTAAACGTAGACCATATCTCTTAATACTTGTCCATATGACCATATCTAGATAATACTAAATGTAGAGTGATAAGCATGTGTAAATTAGGCATTTAGCTTTAAGCCATGACCATACTGCAACTTACATATCATAAAAGTTATGAGTCAATTAATTTTACAAAACTGTAGTTTAGCTGAGAAGTATCATAAAAGTTATGATTCAGTAACTTTTCACCACTGGAACATACAAGTTTGGTTCTCTAGAAAGATCTCAAAGCACACGTTCCTGACTTTAATTTCAGTTCGGCATAAACTTGTAACACAAGATAGGTTAAGACAATGGAGCAAAGTGAACATAATCATAGTTGTATATTAAAAAGAATCAACAACACTTTTTTTTTCTATGTCCGTGAAAGTCACACTTTTCTCTCTTGACTACTTGTTACTTATTCTTGGATTCACTCCATAAACAATAACCAACTAGGTGTTTTGCCCGCACTTGCGGGCATAATTCTCTTATGAATATTTATTAGTTGATGTTTCATTAATTTAAAAATTAGCATAGTAAGTTATTATTTATGTTTTCAAAAAATAAAAATCAAACTTCAAATAATTATCAATGACAAAACTCAAACATCATAAATATTTAAAAGAATATATTTCTATAACTATTTCTCTTGATTTATATTTAATTATAATATTTATAACAATATGATGCATAAGTTATTTATTTTCTGAAAATATAGTATGATAAATTTTTTTAACTATATATTAATTATATAAGATTATAGAAATTATGACATATAATTAAAATTACCTAAAATCATTGAGAACTTAATGAATAAGCAAATTCACTTCTTAAATATTTTTTCTTGAGTGATGATTTATATTTAATTAATAATAGATAATTTTCTATTTTACTTTTAAATTATATAATATAAAAATATATTTCCAAGATAACAACACAATACATAAGAATTACCATATTCTCTAATACATTATTAGTGTAAAATTATTTCAATTATAGAATAACTACAACTTTTTATATCTTACTTTTAGATTTCAAATAGAAAATATATTTTCAAGACAGTAGCTTAATTCATAAGAAGTATATTATTTTTTAAGAATTTGATACTATAAATATAAATTTTTTAAAATATATAATAAATTATATATAAAATTATATAAATTAATAAATTATCAAAATTACATAAGATCATGGAAAATATGACAAATCAGCAAACATCAAATTCACTTCTTAAATAATATTATAGATTTTTTACATGTTAATTTTAAATTTTATAATAGCAAAATATTTTTTTCAAGATAACAACATAATACATAAGAACTAACTTATTTTCTAAACTATCATATTATTAATATAAATTAGTTTTAATTATATAATCAATAATAAACAAATTATGGAAATTATGATAAATGATCAAAATTACCTAGGATCATGGAGACAAATTAACAAATTCACTTTTCAATTTTTTTTGATGATTTATATTTAATTATGATTTATATTTAATTATCAATATTAAATTATTAATATTAATTCCTTTTAAGTATATTTAAATATCAAATTATTAATATAAATTTGTTTTAGATAAATATAATAGTGTTTATATCTTAATTTAAAATTTAAGTTTTATATATAAAAATATATTTCAAGATAAGAACATAATTCACAAGAATTATCTTATTTACTAAAAAATATGATATATTAATATAAATTCGTTTTTATTAAATAATAAATTTTATATGCAATTATTTAAATAAGGCAAATAAACAAATTTACCTAAAAGAACATGACAACTTAACAAATTAACTTTTTAAATAATAGTATATATTAAATATTAAATTATTAATATAAATTCTTTTTAGATAAATATAATAGTGTTTATATCTTAATTTAAAATTTAAGTTTTATATGTGAAAATATATTTCAAGATAACAACATAATTCACAAGAATTATCTTATTTACTAAAAATATGATATATTAATATAAATTCGTTTACTAAAAATATTATATATTAATATAAATTCGTTTTTATTAAATAATAAATTTTATATGCAATTATTTAAATAAGGTAAATAAACAAATTTACCTAAAAGAACATGACAACTTAACAAATTAACTTTTTATATAATAGTATAGATTAAATATTAAATTATTAATAGAAATTCTTTTTAAATAAATATAATAGTGTTTATATCTTAATTTAAAAGTTAAGTTTTATATGTGAAAATATATTTCAAGATAACAACATAATTCACAAGAATTATCTTATTTACTAAAAATATGATATATTAGTATAAATTCGTTTTTATTAAATAGTAAATTTTTATATGAAATTATTTAAATAAGGTAAATAAAAAAATTTACCTAAAATCAAGGAGAACATGACAACTAAGCAAATTTACTTCTTAAATAATAGTATAGATAAAAACTAACATGTGTCATTTATTATTTATGAAAAAATTAACAATAATATTAATTACAAACTTTTTTTAACATTCTAAATTTCTAAACCATAAATCTTATACGTCAAATTCTAAACACTAAATCTCAAATTTTAGAATTAACACTAAACCTTAACTTATATTCTGAATTTCTAAACACTAAATCCTAAACTCTAGAACTAACCCTAAACTCTATAAACTAAGATTAACTCTAAATTTTAAGCTTCGTCGTAAATTCTAGGACTAATCCTAAACCCTAATATTAAACCTAAACCCTAGGGTTTAGGCTTAACTCTAGGGTATTTGATGCAGAGAGAATATTTAAGAAAATATCCTAAATACTTTAATTATGTTATAAACCATATTGTTGATTGCCATAACCAGAATCTAAACTATAACTTGAACCGGAACCAGAACCGGAACCGTACCGGACTGACCCATTAGAGGTTCTAAGTCGGCTAATATTTTCCTAATCCTTATTGGATTAGGATTTGGTATTTTTCCTACTCCATGTTGTATTAAGTTTTGTACTATTTCTTTTTTTCCTAGTTGGTTTAGGTTTTTTCTTTTCTATGAACTTGTAACTCCTTATATAATGGCACCTTATGTTTATGCAATAACTATATATGGGCCCGTGCGTTGCACGTATTTTATTTGATGCTTTAATATTTATAAAATATATAAAAAATAATAATTCATGTTATAGTTTGAGGATCTGTTTTGCATATGTTCTGTGAGATTTATTTTAGAAATTAAGAATTTGTTCTTCCATAAAGTTCTAGTTAGTATTAGTATTTTAATCAACACAGATTTTATTTGAGGTTTTAATTTTACAAAGAATATAGAATAATAAATTATTTTATATTTTAGGATTATTTTTATATATGTTGTGTGAGATATTTCAGAATTTTAAATTTGTTTACCCATATAAATTGTTGTTAATATTTGTATTTTAATAATCATTACCTAAATGTTTGAACCAAGTCTAATTTAAATTAAAAATTAAAGTGAAAAAATGAAAGTTAAATAAGTTCAATCAAGTTTATAACAATTACATACACTTGTTATGTACCAATTCAATGTTTGTTTTAACTTAGTATATGTTATTCTTATTGTTTAAATATATTCTGATGTTTATTGCTCATTTTAGTGAAATTTCTGTTGTCACTGTAAGATTATTTTAACTTTTTATGCATTTGTGACCATCAATATTTTTTGGTTACGTGATTTTGAATGTTTAATTATTCAACCATATAAGTAATTTGATCATCACTTTTATCATGTAATTAGTGATAATAAAACCATCAATACATGTATCTTATAGCCACAAATATTTATGTGCATGTTGAAGACTCTAAATAACGATTGTGTGAATAACCGTTTATAATAAAACATAATTTTTTAACCATAGTTTTTATGAAGAAAAAAACTATAATTTTGTGATGATAAATCCTAAAATAAATAAATAAATGTTTTTTATATATTGTAATAAGGTTAAAGAATACGATCTTAGAGGTATTTAAGAAGTTATTTTAATTTCATTTTAACTATATGACATTTAATATCATATATATCTTTTGCAATTTTTATATAATTTTATAAATTTATATTCATCCCTTAAATATTAAACCCTAAACACTAAATCATAAATTCAGATGTTATACGCTTTTTATGTAGTATTAAAAATGGTATTTAAGTTATAGTATTTCAAACAATTTCTTTAGTGAATTTATAACTTTTCCTATGTGTACTTAATTTATAGTTATTTTCGAATTACTTGTTTCTCATTTTAAATTAACAATAAGACCGTTTATTAAAATTATAAGTTATTAAATAGTTTTCTGAATTCATTTTAATGATATATTTTCATAATAACATTTTAATAAAATGAATTAGAAATACTATATTAAAACACAGATGTAATAAGATGACGATAAAACTTGATTTAATTTTGACTAAATGCATATAAAGATCATTTACGGTGATAATAATAATAATCTATTTTTATCACTAAACAAAAAAAATACCAAGCATGTGTTTAATTTTTGTATGACCAAACACATATAAAAACCAATATAAAGACTAATCACGAAAAACTCCTAATTTTTATTTTTTTTTAATAAAAATTTTTAGTATCATGTTTATCATCAAATATTTATTTTTTAAATTACTGTTAAATGATTTTTTTAAATTTTCATTTTCTTATGATTTAAGAAACATTATATTCTATAAATTTGTTTATTTATAACTTAAAAACAAACAAAAAATAATATCAAATACTATTTTAAATTTTTGTATAAGATTTTTAAAAAATAATGATTACTATCATAAAATCATTTACAGTTATCTTCGATTTAGAATTTCCAAAAATTAGATTACTATCAAAATATTATTGCAATACTATTAAATGATTGTAAAACTACTATTTTACAATTCGTATCACTACTATTTTTAAAATTAGTTTTTAATTAAATAATTTAACATTTAGGCATAAGCACAATGGTACATAAAGACAACAAATTGACACAGACATTAACTTACCTACAACAGCATAAATAATTTTATAGTATCGATAATAACAAACACACATAAACATAATAGACACATTAACTTACATACAATATCAAAAGCTACATACAAACACTAAGTATAAAACTGCAATAATAAACGTACGGCAACATGACAAATATGACAACAATAAAAAAACACCTCCGGTTTAAGCATAAAAGAGCATAATAAATATTTGAAATAATTATTCTACAAATATTATTTGTTAAGGATTTGAAAAAAATAAAAATACTACTAAAGATACGTTTATAACTTTCTTATGTTCACGATTTCAAAAATGATAATTACTATCAAATATTTTTTCCAATTACCATTTCTTCAGGATTTTGCAAATCTTTTTTTATTAATTTTTTTAAAACAAAATGGTTTAGAAAAATTACTATTAAATAATTTCTAAAAATTGTAAAAATTGCTTTCATTATCTTAGTATATATATTTTGTTAATCATGATTAATTTTAACATATATAAAGTTTTATACAGAAATTACTATCAAATAATCTTTCACAATGATTTTTTTCTTTAGGATTTTAGAAAAGAAAACTACTAATATATAATTTATTTTACGGATATTTTTGATTTGTAAAAGGAAAACTACAATTAAACACTTTTTATTATTTTTACTTTTCAAAAATATTTTAAATTAATATGTTAAAAATTCCTTTTTATTATTTTTTTGTCAACCGCCCATCTAAACTAGATCAAGTGGTGACCAGTCGAGCCGATTCTCCGAGGAGGATCTCTGTCTGGCGAAGTCTGATCTATATGGGAAAATGTATATCCTCTATTCCTTGCTTCTTTTGCTAGCGCGTCTGCTAGACCGTTCATATTTCGGGGAATATGAGACAAATTCACATCCTCGAAATCTTCATATAATCTCTGGAACACTTCAATCTATGTCCTGAAAGTCGGCCAATTCTCCAGGTTTGTAGTCATATCCACTAGGTCCGAGCAGTCCATCTCGAACTGTATCGAAGTTGTTATTATATCTCTCATACATGAGGCTTCCTAAAGTAACCCTTTCATCTCAGTATGCAAAGCTGAGAGGCTTCTTCTGCACGCTCGTAATCCGTAGACTTCAGAACTCATTTGATCCTTAAGACTCCACCCTAGGCCACTAACACTACCATTATCGATCCATGACGCATCAATTTGTTAGGTAGGGATTCGGGGTATCCAAGGGGTACTATCTCAACATCTGTAATTGGAGGGTCGTCATGATCCTCGTTTACCTCGTCCCTCTCATTAGCCTTCCTCCAACATTCTACCTCAAGAGACGCGTGTTGAAGAGTATCAGTCGGGGATACGACTTTCCCATTAAAGAGTTTGTCGTTCCTCGTCTTCCAAATGTACCAACAGATCCATTGAAGGGATATATGATACATTGAAAGAGTGTGCAGTTATTAGTAAATCAGCTGGGGGTATAGGTGTTTCAGTTCATAACATCCGAGCATCTGGAAGTTACATTCGTGGCACTAATGGAGAATCTAATGGTATTGTTCCAATGCTGCGTGTATTCAATGACACTGCTCGTTATGTTGATCAAGGAGGAGGCAAGAGAAAGGGTATTATACATTTCATTGCTACTATTATCATAATAGTTTCTCAGTTCCTAGTTCTGTCTTGTCTTATGTATATTTATTTGCAACTGGTGAAGGAGCCTTTGCTGTATACCTGGAGCCATGGCATGCTGACATTTTTGACTTTCTCGAGCTACGGAAGAATCATGGCAAGGTACCCTCGCGAGATCACTCACTTTCCTTACAATATAATCTTGAGTTTGTTTAATACACTCTTACATGACACTTTTATTTTATCTTTTCAATTTCAGGAAGAACACAGGGCTAGAGACTTGTTTTATGGTCTTTGGATACCCGATATTTTCATGGAAAGGGTCCAGAGTGATGGGCAGTGGTCACTCTTTTGTCCTAATGAAGCTCCAGGTCTGGCAGATTGTTGGGGTGCAGATTTTGAGAGGCTTTACAGTCAGTATGAGAACCAGGTGAGTGATTTAATCTTAGGGTTAGTACTTCATTTGAGAATTCAAACTCGTACGATCATAATACTCCCTTTTCTATGTATCTTTTTATCTTTAGGGTAAGGCTAAGAAGGTTGTCCAGGCACAACAGCTCTGGTACGAAATCTTGACATCCCAAGTTGAAACATGGACACCGTACATGCTGTTTAAGGTAAAAAACTGTCGTAACTATTTAGCCACACTCGGTATAACTATATAACCTGAGGTTCTCACTCTTCATTGTTGAAAATTTACTGTAGGATTCATGCAACAGGAAAAGCAATCAGCAAAATCTGGGTACCATTAAGTCTTCCAATTTATGCACTGAAATCATCGAATACACAAGTCCTACAGAAACTGCTGTGTGCAATCTTGCATCTATTGCTCTACCCCGATTCGTTAGGGAGAAGGTGAGTTGATAAAGGTGTTTCAGTGATTGATATTACTTTTGTCACTTGGTGCATAACTCTTGACATGTCTATCACCTCATAACAGGATGTCCCCTTGGACTCACATCCATCTAAGATTGTAGGCAGTTTGGGCTCTAAGAATCGTTACTTTGATTTTGACAAACTAGCAGAGGTCAGCGTTTAATTACTTATCTCATTTAAATAAGTTTTCATGTTTGTAATTTTGATATTGATTTTTTAAAATTATATTATGTTTCTTCAGGTGACTACAACCGTTACTGTTAATCTCAATAAGATAATAGATGTGAATCACTATCCTGTGGAGACAGCCAAAACTTCAAACATGCGTCCTAGGCCTATCGGTATTGGTGTACAAGGCCTTGCCGATGCATTTATTCTTCTGGGAATGCCTTTTGATTCCCCTGAGGTAAACTTTTGAATTAACCTTTCAAAGTAGTTTTGTTCTCTGGTCTGGTCTGAGCAGGTTCTTGCAATATTCTCAGGCTCAACAACTGAACAAAGATATATTTGAAACCATTTACTACCATGCACTCAAGTCATCTTCAGAGATTGCTACAAAGGAAGGTACATATGAGACATACCAAGGAAGTCCTGTGAGTAAGGTATGTATCTTTTATATATCTGTTCAAGATTTTCATAAACTCTTGTTGCTCATTGCTTTGATGATTCTCTTAGGGTATTCTTCAACCTGACATGTGGAATGTAATACCTTCGGACCGGTGGGACTGGGGTGCTCTCAGGGATGTGATTTCAAAAAATGGAATTCGAAATTCCCTTCTAGTAGCACCAATGCCAACTGCTTCAACCAGCCAGATTCTTGGGAATAATGAATGTTTTGAACCGTACACCTCAAACATTTATAGTCGCAGTCTTGAGGTATGCTGAATAAAGAGTACACCACAAAGTTATGTTTCTGGTTTTCTCCATTAGGCTCAATCATTGGTCTTTTACTGTATTTTTCAGTGGTGAATCCGTAGTTGTGAACAAGCATCTTCTTCATGACTTGACTGACATGGGACTCTGGTCTCCTACTCTAAAGAACAAGATAATATATGAGAATGGTTCTGTTGTAAATGTCCCGGAGATTCCCGATGACTTGAAAGCAATTTATAGGTATAGAGATTCTTCATTCTTTTATGCTCGATCACACTTTGTTCAAATTTGTTAACCTGTGAAAATGACTCAGGACTGTATGGGAGATAAAGCAGAGAACAGTGGTTGATATGGCCGTTGATCGTGGATGCTTTATTGATCAAAGCCAAAGTTTGAATATACACATGGACAAACCCAACTTTGCCAAACTCACTTCCTTACACTTCCACACTTGGAAAAAGGTAACAACTTACCTATAAGCTTGACTTTAAACTCTGAATAGGAATGTTTGATGAATCTGTTCAATATGATATCATCGCTTCATGAAACTCACTTGCTCAGATTCAGTAACCTGACCTCACAAAATTGTACTTTGTTGTGAATTTTGAAAGGGTTTGAAAACGGGGATGTACTACTTGAGATCACGTGCTGCAGCAGATGCAATTAAGTTTACAGTAGACACAGCAATGCTAAAGGTAAAACAACCAACACTTTTGTGTGTCAGAGTAGTTACTTAGTCAGCGAAGTTAACATTTTGCCTGTGCTGCAGGAGAAGCCTGACGTGACCGAAGGATCAAAAGAAGAAGACGATGAGACGAAGATGGCACAGATGGTTTGCTCTTTGACAAACCGTGAAGATTGTCTCTCTTGCGGAAGTTAAAACACAAAGAAACAATAGAAAGTTGATCAAAACACCTCTTTTACACTTGACTTTTTTCGATGTTGTTTTGTGTATGTGTTAAGACACAATATAATGTAAACTAGTTCTAAAAGGTTGTCTTACTATTCGTTCGGGAAAGTTAATGTAGTCTAGATGCTTGCATGGTTGTGCAGTGAAATATCTATCTGCGGTAGAAGCTTAGGTAAATTTTCTCGAACCTTTGTCTTTTTGTACCTTTGCACATGACTCTTATCTGACATCCGAGTCAAGTTCGAGCTCGAATTTTTGGTTCAGCACTTGTGGGTATGTAAAGGATAAGTCAACAGTTAATTTATAGAAGTTATATCCTAAAAGAGCTTTATGTGTATTTCGTTTTCAATCAAACCGCACATGTCACATGAGCAACCCTTGATTTGAATAAAAAAGATCGAATACGAGCACACAAGAAACAAAAGCATAAAAAGAGAAAGTTCTAACTCCTTTTGAAAAGGATACCGAAAAGGAGTATAGCATAGTGTTATGGTTCAACTTCAACAAAAAAAAAACTTAATAAACCTCTTCAGCTAAATCTTTTACTTCCAAACAAGGAACACTTTTTGAAGAAAAAAGCTCAAGCTTGGCGGTTTCTTTGCTTGGCCCCGGACTTGGCAACCCTAATGCTTTTGCTGATGACACTGAGTCTAGCAAGAGCGAATTTCTTCAAGTCTGGCCTGTAGTAGTTGTCAACCACCTGATTCAATTTCACACAATTGACCCCGTTACGACTAAATTAACACATGTAAAACCAACACAAGAATGACATTATTAAATGTCTACGTGAGACAAACGACAAAAAAAATTATCATAAACATAATCATTATGCAGAGATCAATGCCAAAACCCAAGTTTCACAGTTCATCTAAGAACACCACCAAAAGATCCTTATATTCATTCCACATAGAAAATAAACAAATATCTCTATCACCATGCCTTGTTACCATCTGATATACCCATGAACTCTCCACTCACAAGTAGACTAATAGAAGACAAAACCTATTACCACAACATAGACACAGAAACAAACATCTAAAAATAGTAGAGGCAGCACAAACCTGGTTAGCAACAGCCTTGGACATCCTGGGGAATTCCTTCTTAAGGATAGACTTGTTGACAGAGACCTTAGGCTTGTTCTGCTTCTTGGTCTTGGTGGTGGCGAGGACAACACCTTGTTCCTTGTCAGCTGGCTGGATAGTCACCGTCTTCTTGTTAGCAATACCTGAAACCAAGACAAAACATAGAGACATTAGTCCAGTTCAAGCAGCCATCTCAAATTTTGTACAAGAGATATAAAGTAGCCACCTTTCTCATTTAGACACAATCATATTCGAGAGTAAACAAGGTGATCGAACAAGAGAAAGACAAATAATATACTGAATCATATACCAGAGTGCTTGTAGGAGTTAAGGTTGCAGAGATTGTTCTTCTCCTTGCTGAACTGAACCTTAGCGTTGCCTCTTCCGAACTGTTTGACCAGGAAACAGTTGTTGGTCTTAACGATCTCCCATATCAACTGTCCTGGTACTGTCGCCATTTTTCAAAACCTAACTAACACCAAACCAATCGAAATAGAAACGAATAACTAAATCAACAAGAAGAGATCGATTTAAATGCTACAGAGAATAATTGAGATTGGATCTAAACGCTCACCGAGGGAGGGAGAGAGAGAGTGATAGACTCGGGTTTAAATGGTGTGATGATGCCGGAGCTTTTTTGATACGACGATCAAACTAATTTAATTTATATATGACCTTCGTAAAACAAAACCCTAATGTAAACGAAAAGTCTATAGTGCCCCTAAACATCCCTAAATATATCGATAATGCCACAAATCGTTAACATTTGCTCAGCTGTTGGACGAAAGTAGAGGGTTTTAGATCCTTTGATTCATTTCTTCTACAGAAGAACTTCGACGAAATCGGATATAGAGAGATGGGGAGGAGGATATTGAACGACGCGTTGAGGACGATCGTGAATGCTGAAAAGCGAGGGAAAGCTTCTGTGGAATTGAAGCCTGTCTCTACCGTTATGTCTTCCTTCCTCAGAATCATGAAGGAGAAAGGTCAGATTTTTCACTCCTTGAAGATCCAAGTTCTTGTTTTAGATTCATCAGTTTGGTTCGACATTGACTTCACTTGATTTTCTAGTTCTGTGATTTACTTATGAGCGCCTCTTTGTTAGTCCTTGAAGCATTGCCATGTGTGTGATTTCCCGATGTAAATGACTAGTAACATCGTCCAAAGATGATATTTTTTTTTTTATTGGTTTGGAAGTGAAGTTGCAGACAATTGATAGTTCATTTTTTAACTCATTATGTTGATCTACTGTTTGAGAAAGACATGTCTGCTCATTTTCCAAGTCTATTGTCTAGTTTACGCTTGTTTGGATTTGCGTTTTGGGTTTACTTGATCTTGTTTTTGGTCTGGCTGATGTTTGTAGATAATATTTCATGTTTTCAAATTTGAATGTTTTTCTTTGTTACAGTCACAGAATTTATGTTTTTTTATGTATGTACAACAGGTTACATTAAAAACTTTCAAGTCCATGATCCCCACAGAGTTGGAACAATAACTGTTGACCTTCAAGGAAGGGTCAATGATTGCAAAGCTCTCACTTATAGGCAAGACGTCAAGGCTAAAGAGATTGGACAGTACACTGAACGCACTCTTCCAACACGCCAGGTTTTTCTTTCTCCCCTGTCATATAATCCTGATATTTGCGGTAACTCAACCTTGTTTAATCTGTTATGTATCCAGTGGGGTTATGTTGTAGTTACAACTCCTGATGGCATTTTGGACCATGAGGAGGCTATCAAGAGGAATGTTGGTGGTCAGGTTCTTGGTTTCTTCTATTGAATTGCCGATATTGAATATCGCATGAGGTTCAGCTTCCGAGAGAACATGTCATTTGTCTGGTTTTTTCATCATTACTTGTTTGTTTCTTGCACTTGTACCTAAGCAAAATGGCAAAATATTTAAACAAACTTTATATCTGGTTTTACAACGTTATACAATCTTTAGCTTTAAAAAGTTGTGGCTGTTCTTATTCTGTCAATAAACACTAAAAGGAATATAGGCAAAAAGAAAAAAGAAAAACAAGCAGTCACACCAAAGCTTCAAATCTGTATAAAGTGAACGAATATCAAATTCAGTCAGAGTAAACATCAAAAAGAAGAAAAGAGCAAGTATTATATAACACTGCTTCAATTTGTATAATGTGTAAGAATATCAATTCAGTCAAGAGTAAAGAATGACTGGGACTGATCTTTGTGACAAAGTGTAAATGTATGAACAGACGGGTGATGAGCAGATTCAACGGCGGTTAGGAGTACGAAGAGCTCCAAGCCTTGCAAAGATATCATCACAATCCGGGAGGTTGGGATGAACATGACTAGCTCTCTCCCTTGAAGGGGTTTCTGGATCTGGTGACTTTACAGTTTGTGTAACAGAGCTTGAAGTTACTTCCGTCTTTTGCCCTGAAGTTGATTTTGGAGATGGCTGGTCATGAAACTCTTGGTTGGTTCTCGTTGTTGTGACTGGAAACGAACGCTTCTCATGAGGTTTCACTTGCCCCTTAGTCCTTAAAGAGATCCCGGTTGTTTTAGCTGGCTTGGCACTGACTCTTTCGACTTCTTCATCATCTTCATACGGGGTTGAAGCTGGGATCTTAAAGTTTGATCTGTTTTGATCTCTCACCCTCGTTGTTGCCTTATGAGTCTTCTCTTGACTAAGTTCTTCCTCTGAGTCATCATGACTGAAATAAGAATGACGATATGAGGTTTGAGGCTTTGTTTCTGTTCTTGAACGAAGTTGGATCTCTGAGTCATCATCATCACTAGAAGATGGTTGTGGTGGCGTGGAGCTTGGTCTCTTCTCGGTAATGCTTGCTCTCTTAGTGTAGATATCTTTTCTGCTACTTCTAGGAGTAGACACCGACTTGCCAGCATCAACAGTTCCATTATGTTCCTTTCCAGACTTGGACGATGTCTCGTTTCTTGCCAGGCTCATTCTGTATGGTGGGAGTGTCTTTTTGTTCCTAAATCCACCGACCAAAGGTTTAAAACTCAGACCAGTCTGAGCATCTGCGTCAGAATCTGATTCTCCCTGTGCCCTTGAATCATCTTTGTGGTTATCTGTCTCTACAGGATCAGAGACTTCAAGCTTCTGAGATCGATGAGATGTCAGATTCATCGTTTCATCTACACCTCCAGAAACAATACCTCTGTGTCTTGGCTGATCATCTTCGCTTTCTGAATTTGGATCATAATTGTCAAACTTAGCATGCCGGTCCGGCTCATGGTAAGAAGTATGAGGACTAGTAGAGACATCATCAAATAATGGAGAACTTGGTCTCTCTTGGAAGACTTGTGAGCTTTGATTTCCATGAGACTTACTATGGTCACTTTTGAAGCTCCATGATGCAGCTGGTGTTGACATAAGATTAGGTGCGTTGCTGCCAAGCAATGAGAATCCCACTCCATGATCATACTCATCTTCAGCATCGAATTTAGGTTTATCAAAAAAGGAGCTATAATCATTAAAAGTATCAGTATCATCATGTCCATGATCATGGAAATCTTTTTCTTTAAAGCTGCTCTGAGATTGGTGATCGTATTCAGTGGCAAAAATGTTTTCCTCCACGGCTTTTGGTGACTTCGTAGAGTCTGTGTCAGTGACATGCTCATCAGAATAATTGCTCGAATGTGAATGAGATGAAGCTCTGCTTGACTGCTTCTTGAACTGAACATCTTCAGAGTAACCAACATTTAAATCTGTCTGCTCATCATCCCTTGGCTGCTTCTCTCTACCTGTTTTACCAAAGGAACTGTTCTTTCTCGAGTTATCCAGGTGATTCCTTTCTGATGGCTGAACTACAGGAGGAGGAGAAATCTCAGACTCCTTTGCCCTACCATATCTATCTTGTTGGGTTCTGTCCAGATCTTCATTCTGCATCCTAAAATTGTGTCGTGGAGATAAATGATCTTCAGAAACATTCGATCTGTTACGTCTATGTGAAGGCTCGTTTCTGAAATTTACAGATGCAGAGGATATATGCGACTCTGATGAATTCTGCCTCGTCATCCTTTCTTTGCTCGAAAGTTCAGCAGCTGCTCTAGCAGCAAAACTTGCTCTCTCAGCGGCTTCAGCAGCCGCACGTGCAGCATCTGTAGAATCAACAAACTCTGTTTCCCACCTCTGCTTACTTCTTGAAGATGAATTTTCATCACCATGATTTGGATTTCTACATTCTCCTTCATCAGGCCTAGACCCTGTCAAACAAAACAACTTCTTTGAATGATTCATATCAAGAGACTAAACAGAAACAGCAGGAAGAAAACCACTTACGAGAAGGTCTTGCATTTGGATGATGATAGTCATTAGCCATCTTAGAAGTAACATTGTCGCTACGGCTTGAAGATCTTCCATCACTTGCATAATAAGAGTTCTCTGATGAATGATGCCTTTCGCTTGACCCATGTTGAACATTGACAGGAGCTGGAGCTGGAGCTTGGACGCTTGAATATTGTTCCTTGTTTGGGATTCTAGATGAATCCACAACGTTTACACTACTTGCTGACTGAAACGAGCTTGCTCCACTCTAAAACACAAGTAAAGTAAAAGGTCAATGATGCCTTAACACTACAGACATGTTATTATTATTACTTACCAGCAACTGGTCTTTTGGATCCGGTTCAACAAAAGACTTTGCCTCCCATACAACATTATGCTCCTCAGCTATCGCCGTCAAAATCTTGACCTTTGTTGGACCATCAGGGGCTTTGACAGACAATTTATCCACCAACTAGAGAGATAAACAATATCATAATCAAAAACAATTCTTAATACAAAATCAACACAAAGAAACAGGATGCAACCACTTACCAGGCGACTCACACCAGAATCTGGACGCAACTCAATAGCAGAGGTAGCAAAATCCTTCCCGTATTTGGTAGTGAATTGCTTAACGATTTCTGAGAGCTCAGGGACATCTGATAACCTCTGGGAAGCAAATAAGACGCTCGCAACCGCTTCTTTCAGATCAATGGGGCAGTTTCTGTAAGTAAATATCACAAACAATCAAGAACATTATACATAGAAACAAAAACAAAGAATGTATAATAATGAGTTCACCAAAAGAAGCAAACTTTTGCTTACTTTTGAGACTCGATAACACCTAAACGAACAACAATGAGTTCGCAGTAGATCCCAATGAGTTCATAAGCAGCCACTGTCTTCTCTTCCCTCACCACATGTTCCACCTGAAACATAACCAACCAGATTCACAATCTCATCAACAATGTGATCAATACACAACATGATTGAAACCGAAGATTCAGAGTTGTTCTTACCCGAATTCTAGCGGTGGGTGTGTTCCCAGCTTCGAGCAATTGAGCTAACTCTCGCCTCAGCTGTTTAATCTGAATCTCCTTTTTGTTCTTGAGGATCTTCAGGCGTGAATTCGCCATTTGTAAAGCTGTTTTGCTACACACACAAATATACATATATAAAGTCAATAAATCAACATAAATAAGGGATGAAACAGTAACATCCGAAAGACTCCTAAGTTCATCAGGTTTGATCCTAAACAACAAAAGCAAGAATCATAGCAGAATCTGTAATGTTTTAACAAATATTCTCAAACAAGAGGAATCGAATTTGTACCATTTAGCAGGCTTAAAGCCTCGATGAAGAACCTTCTTCATGCTTAGAAAAACAAAACGGAAACCGTTCGATCTAAGAGAAACTGGTTGGAATCTGGCGAAAAGAAACAAGAGCGAAACTAGGGTTTGGAATTTTCCTAGGGGACAAACGCAGAAGAAACGTAAATTGTTTGATTCAGAGGAAGATGAGAATATAATATTTTAGGTTGGACAATGCCATTAATATATGTTTTGTCAACGACGTGTAAAGAGAGAACCGTGTAATAAAATTATAAACCAAGAAAGGAATAGGAAAGTTCCATAAGTTTTTAATCGGACCTAATTAACCCTTTTTCATAGGGAAAATCGCATTTTAAACCTCCAAAGTGTCAGCACTAGCACTTAAAACCTCCAATTTTTTTATTATCACTTCAATACCTTAAGTTGATAAACATTGAAGTCGTTTCCCGCGCTTGAGCCGCCAACCCACTTAACGTCACTGTTCACGGCGTTTACCATACTAAAAACGTATGTCGTTTTAAATTAATAAAAACAGAACTCATTAAAAAAATAAGTATTAAGTCTTCTTCTTCCCAAATCGATTTGGGGATCTAGGATTTAATCCCAATTCGAGTTCAAAAAAAAAGAGGAGCCTTGAAGACGAAATTGACGAAGTGAAAGCTTTGATGAATCGTAGCAAATATGGGGTAAGGATCTATTGAGTTGTTGTTTTTTTCTAATTTCTTTAAATATTTGAGTTGTTAATCGAGTAAACCATTGATTATAGGAAAGCACTTCAATACCTTAAGTTGCCAAACTTGTCCAAATAAACATTGAAGTCGTTTCCCGCGCTTGAGCCGCCAACCCACTTAACGGCACTGTTCACGGCGTTTACCATACTAAAAACGTGTGTCGTTTTAAATTAATAAAAAAAAACCCACTAAAAAATTATTAAGTCTTCTTCTTCCAAAATTGATTTGGGGATCTAGGATTTAATCCCAATTCGAATTCAAAAAAAAGGAGGAGCCTTGAAGATGAAATTGACGAAGTGAAAGATTTGATGAATCGAAGCAAATATGGGATAAGGATCTATTGAGTCGTTGTTTTTTCTAATTTCTTTAAATATTTAATCGAGTAAACCATTGATTACATGAAAGCAACAGAAATCGAATTGAAAATTCATTATGGTGGTACGAGCTCTGCTTACTTAGCAGCTCACAAACAAAGATCCCCTTGTCAAAGAACCGGAGACCACCGAGGGAGACGAAGCACGACCACTTCGCACCAGATAAGAGATCATTGTTGTTAAACTCAACATGGAAAAACAAACTCCCAGATCTACAATAACTGCATGAGATATCAAACAAAGAGGACATCAATTAAAAGAGCAGAGAGCTTCAGACTTTCTCCCGAAGGCAGTGAGATAAAACGTGTTTTCATGTTTTTATTAATATAATAGTAAATTTGGTCCACACATAATAAAAAGTCTGGTTGTTTTAGTTGAGGGTCATAATAAACAAATCACAGATCAAATGTACACCTCAAATTGGAAGTGTCTCCAGCGTAATATGAAAGTTGAAATGTGCCTTTGAGAGTAATTTTTTCTTACATATTTGGGGTAGAAACAGGCCTCACAACTGTACGGCAGAACCAAAAACCTAAATAAAAACGAATAGAGTTTGTTAGATATTCAAATGGATCCTATATCTCTATTAAAAAAAAATTGAATCCGAATCCAAAACCAAAACCGAACGAAACCACCCCAATTCAAAAATATAGTTTATATACTCTAAATTATTAATTATATTTAATTATGAAATAACAAATATTCTAAAAACACTATTTATAAACTGAATTACCATAAAATGAATTATCCTAATGTTTTTTATCTGAAATATTTCAGACTATCCTATATTTTATTTTAAAAATTCAAATTACCAATTCTTTTTTCCAAAAACCTGAATTATTATAAAACTTCACCTAAAATAACTGGAACCGAATTGGACTCAAAATTTTCTTGGATATGAGCGCTTCTTCAATATTAGTAACCAGACCAAACTGTAAACCCAAAAAAAAAAACTAAAACCAAACTGAGTATTATAAATATCCGGACGGATTTCAGATTTCTAAAACCGTAAAAACTGAACCGAGAACCAAAACCGAAATGCACAATCCTAGTAAGAAAGGGTAGCTCGTATTTCAACATTGAGAAGTTTTGATCTAGAGAAGCATTCACATCATAGATATCGCACATTCACATTTTTAATAAAATTACATACTTTAGTTCTCTTAAACCAGATAAATCATATTGACGTATCTACAACACCGTTAGGTTAGGAATATTAACATGTCACGGTTGAAACTGTTAGGTCAGGAAATCACACATGTCATGGTTGAGGTTGTAACTTGTAGACAGAACTATTGACATCAACACCCAATACACACAATTTTTTAATCGTTTTTATAAACTAAAACTTGATCATTTTGCCTCAATTTTTATCAAATTAAGCAAATTTTAATAATTAATATAATTGTGTTTTACTTCGAATATTTTTCCAATAGTATTAGTGTATTAAAGTATAAACCCGACCGTTAATCCGAGTTAGAATTAAAGGTCATGTTCAGGTTTTAATCGAGTTAACCTACTGGTTAATCTGGTTAAACAAAACATAATATATGAATTACATGTAATTTTGTTTATTTTATACAAAACAAATTGTGGAGATTAATCATAATAGTAACTAGTAGGATGTACTGGGTGCTGATACTAATAGTATAGTGGGACAATTGATGTCATCAACGTTTGCATGGACTTTGATTATATTTTGTATGTATTAAAAGTTTCTAGAACTATTTATGACGACCAAGAAAGCTTGACTACTCTTCTTACACAAGAACTAATATCAAATCTGAAGCATGTACAATCCATCAATTTAAGACGAATCAACAAAAAACAAATTGAGATCTGAAAAAACTAGAGGCGATGAGCTTTACATTTTATAGAGGATATAAGAAGGGATGGCATGATCTATATTAGTGAAAGGATGAGACAATGCTTTGAGAAATGTTGGTATCAGCTGGATCATAATCCATAATTTGGAAGTAAGAATAGAAAACGACTTTCCAACCAAAACTAGCAAATCACATAGTGCCTTATAGTATACAAGAATAACATCTTTAAATCATTTATGCCAAGCTAGCTGAGACTTGCAGTGGAAACAGTTACCAGTAATCACCACCACCACCAAAGAATCTTTTAAGACTACCAATGACCAATTTGATGCCTTCTAAAACTCAGAGCTTGGTTCTCATATCATTGCCTAGTTGACTGAACATAATGTTGATATCCATTCCTTGATTCACCCTTGGTATGACTACCAAGTAATGGCTCTGTTTGGAAAATCCAACCTTTTGTTTTTGGATTGTTTTATCGATTTGCTTAGCTTTTTTACACATTTCTGGAACTTCTTATGGCAGCTTATGTTAGTCATACCTACCCAAAATGAGGAAATGAATAATCAAAGCGTAAGAATGCCAAGTGTGAACTAGAGACCAAAGGTTTAAGCATTTGCAAGTCGTTAGAACTATAGCATAAGCAAAATGAACATGTAAGTTTTAGATCACTAAACTAAACACAGTATCATCATAAGAAGAAATCAACAAGGAAATATAAAGGACCCCTAGATCAATAAAGTTACTTAAGATCACCTGATCATACTTGATATCATAGCACTCTGCACTATTAAGCCATTTGTTGAGAGAGATCGAACATATCAAAGACTATCTACATTCTCAAAACCAAGGTCTAATTTTACTTGCATACTAAATCTGTAGCCAGTAAAAATGTTAGTTTCAGTTTATAATTCTATTTTCATATAGGAATATAATGTGCATATAATTCTTCTCACAATACAACAAAAAACAATAAGAACTATTATGAAATCTGAAGCGTGTGTACAATTCAGGAATATAATGTGCATATAATTCTTCTCACAATTCAACAAAAAACAATAAGAACTAATATGAAATCTGAAGCGTGTGTACAATTCATTAATTCAAGATAAAAATGAGATCTGAAAGAAAAAGAGAGGATTTCCCAAATATAAACCACACCTTTATTACCAAATAAATTTATTATAAAATTATTCTCTCAAGTCAACAAAAATAAATACATTTCGAATTAAATTAGCTGAACTAGATCAGTACAATTCAGATCAGTATATAAACCATACCGGTTTGGCTTAATGATAGATTGTTGGTGCTTCCAACCGTTTACAAATATCTTGTTTCAGGAGAAGCATTTCTAGTTAGCTGTTGGAGCCTTGATAAAGAGGATCTTAAAAGAAACTAAACTAAGATATTTAATGTTTGAGACGACTAGAAATGTAAATAACATATGTTCTCACATATAGAGAAATATAGTCATAGAAAAAATAAAATAACAACTTAACATAAAAACATTGAATCAGAAAAGTTAAAGCTCTAGCCAAATCCTAGAAGAATTTATCGACAACTTGAAATGAGGGATGTAATTCTTATTGCTGGAGACCCACTTGTAGACTGAAATAAAGAGGACAAGGAAATGACTATGGTAATACTCAAACATAACTCTTTAGTGTTTCCTAGGAAATTCCTTTCTTTATCCACATCATATTATCTTGTATATTCACTCTTTTTAAGAAATTACGTACCTCTTTTTTAAACTAGATAAATCATATTGACGTATCCACAACACCGTTAGGCTAGGAATGTCAAGTCATGGTTGAAACCGTTAGATCAGGAATACTAACATGTCATGGTTGAAGTTGTAATTTGTAGACATAAAATTATGAGAATCTGGTGCACGTACACTAATTGTTCATGTGGCGACAAAGAGAGCTTGAATACTCTTTTTACACAAGAACTAATACGAAATCCGAAGTGTGTGTACAATTCATTAATTCAAGACAAATCTATGAAAACAAATTGAAATCTGAAAGAAAAATAGAGGATTTCAAGATAATAAACCATACCTTTATTCATACCAAATAAAATTATTTTAAAAATATTCTATTAAATTAGCTGAACAAGATCGATACAATTCAGATCAGTATATAAACCATACTGACTTAATGATAGACAACTGGTGCTTCCAACAGTTTACAAATAACTTTTTTCAGAAGAAGCATTTCTAATTAACTGTTGGAGCCTCGATAAAGAGGAGGATTTCAAAAGAAACTAAATTAAGATATTTAATGTTTCAGATGACAAGAAGAGCAAATAAAATATGTATTAACATATAAAGAGATATAGAGAAATATAGTCATAGGAAAAAAGAAGTAACAACTTAATATAAAAACTTTAAATCAGAAAGCTAAAACTTTAGCCAAATTCTGGAAAAAATTATCAACAACTTGAAATGAGGGATGTAAATTCTTATTCCTAAAGACCCACTGATAGACTGAAATAAAGAGGACAAAGAAATGGCTATGATACTATTCAAACATGAACTCTTCAGTGTTTCACAAGAAATTCTTTGCTTTGTTCACATCATATTATCTCATACATTCACATTTTCTTTTTAAAATTAGACACTTCAGTTTTTTAAAGCAGATAAATCATATTGATGTATCCTTTAGGCTAGTAATGTCAAGTCATGGTTAAAACCGTTAGGTCATGAATATCAACATGTCATGGCTAATGTTATAACTTGTAGACATGAAAAGTATGACAATTACTGATGCTCGTACACTAATTGTTCATGTGGTAACCAAGAGATAATACTATTCTTACACAAGAACTAATACGAAATATGAAGCATGTGTACGAGTAATTAATTCAAGAAAAATTTAAGAAAAACAAATTGAGATCTGAAAAGAAAAATAGAGGCAATGAGCTTTATTGTATAGAGAGGATACAAAAGAATGGGTGACATGATCTATATATACTTAGTGAAAAGATGGTACATGAGGTAAACAAATGTTTTCAGAAAATATAGGTGTTAGATGGATCATAATTCATAATTTGAACATAACAACAAAAACAGACTAACAAAATCACATCTATATTATTAAAACCGAAGTATATTTGAGAAATCTATATTATTAAAACTAAACTATATTTGAGAAGCCACCTTTTATTTTATCTTTTTTTTAAATGAGATTTTCTTTTTCTGATTTTTATAAAATTAAACGGTCACTATTTGATGTACAATTTTCAATTAAAGATTAAGATATTTTATGTGTGTCGAACCATAATGTATGTTGGAACTTCAAATGAAATTTTATCAACTTCCTAACATTGTTATTTAAACCAAACTAAATACCAAAATCACTAAATCTAAATCAAGCTCAAATTCATAAATAGTCGAAAGGTTATTATATTTCTTGAACTAAAAAAAAAAAAAAAAATCCAAACTGGAATGAAACCAAAAAAAAAACAAAAACTACAATTTGAAATCAAACCGGGAACCAAACACCCATGCTTAAACATATATGCTTGGGTCAGAATCTAGTGCCAAGAATAACATCTTAAAATCATTCAGTGGAACTTGAATTAAGCTAATCTAGGTGAGACTTGCAGTGGAAGTAGTTACAGTAATCACCACCACCACCAAAGAATCTTCTAAAACTACCAAGGACCAATGAGATGCCTTGTAGGCCAAGAGTATATTTGCAGCAAAACTCAAAGCTCGGTTCTCATATCATTGCCTAGTTGACTGAACATAATGCCGATATCCATTCCTTGATTCACCGTTGGTATGACTACCGAGTAAGGGCATTGTTTTGAAAATCCAACCTTTTTATTTTTGGATTGTTTTATCGATTTGCTTAGCTCGTTTACGCATTTCTGGAACTTCTTATGGCAGCTTATGTTAGTCATACCTGCCAAAATGGGAAACAAATAACCAGAGGTTTCAGTATGTAAGCCTGTCAACTCAAGAGTCAAGACTATAAGGTTTAGCATATGCAATTCGTTAAGACTATAGCTTAAGAAGAATGGATCACGGTAGTATGTCTTAGATCACTAAACTGAGACCACTGAAGACAGTCTCTTCATATGACGAAAGCAAGATCCCTAAAGCAGTAAAATCACATACGATCACCTGAACCTAACGGCCTTAAACGATAATCACACTCAGATATCCTAGGACTCTGCCCTATTAAAGCCTTTTGTTGAGTGAGATCAATGTAATCAGACTAGCTACATTCTCAAATTAAAGGTCTACCCATTTACTTTCATACATAATCTGTAGTTACATAGAGGGCATATCATTCTTCTCACAATTCACCCAAAAAAACAATAAAGGAGTAGTATGGTATGCATTCTTTGAAGGAATAAAAGAAGTGATTTCATTCTTGAATGGTTTTTACCCTTTGCCTCAACGCAGTTGTCATGGACCATACAACAAGCATCAAGATCATCACAAGGCTTCTCTCCAGGACACCCAAAGTGTCCAATCCCACAATACTTCCCATATCGTATAGAAAGTGCTGAAAACAAACGATATCAAGAAATGTAAGTGAGCTGCTAAGCAGCAAAAACCAGAGGGATACAATGCAGAAAAAATAGTGTCTTACTGTCGCAATTCTTCGCAATGCAGGTTCTTGTGCACTCCTGTCAACAAGAAGACGGCAAAACAAAATCATTAATGAACTGAAAGGAGCAGATCTTTTATTGGAATTTTCCATTTAGTCAATTTTCATAAGCTGATTCTATTTCTTTCTGTCTAATCTTGGAAACTGAGATTCATGGGATGAAATGTCAAAGGAAAGAAAGGTCAAACCTCGCAGCTAACAACATCAACGAGGAAGATGACAAGGAAGAAAGCTCCGGCAAAACGCGTCAAAGCAGAGCGAACTATCATCGTCTCTGTCATCGTTGACTCTCTCCTCTCTCTCTCTTGGTGATTGCCTAGTAAGTAAAAAGAAGCTTCTGGATTTGATTCATAGTCCTTTGTCTTCTTCGCTAAGGTTTCAATCTCATTGGTCGTCCTGCTTTCTCGCCGCTCGTTCCTTATTCATACCAACTTTAGTTATTTTTTTAAACTAGCAGAACCGGATCGGTGTAATTGAGAACAGCATAATAAACCATACCGGTTTAGATTTCAATAAAATTGGACCGACCGTGAACAAAAAAGTTGGTCTTCCTAAAACCCTAGGCGGCCATTTGCTATTTGAATCTTGTCTCCAAAACCCTAATTCCCTCTCTCTCTCTCTGTCACTGTGTGCAATGGCTAGCACGAACAACAACCACAACGAGCAAGGCTCTGAACAAACTAAGAACACGAAGTTACCCTTCGAAGACGTCGATGAATCAATGTGCGATGCCGATGACACAACAAGCGCTGATTACTACTTCGATTCTTACTCACATTTCGGTATAAACCCCTTGAAATTTTCATATGCCTCCTCACTGTTTTCTTCTCTGCAAAGTGCTAACTCTGTTTCCAATTGATTTGGTTTTGCAGGGATTCACGAGGTAAGTGTCTTTGCAATTTGAGTCGAAACCCTCTGTTCTGTATGGATGTCTTGACTTGTTGATGGTGGTGTTTGTCTTATTTTATTAGGAAATGTTGAAGGATGTAGTGAGGACAAAGAGTTACCGTGATGTTATTTACAAGAACAAGTTTCTTGTCAAGGACAAAATCGTTCTTGATGTTGGAGCTGGAACAGGGATCTTGTCTCTCTTCTGTGCTAAAGCAGGAGCTGCTCACGTGTACGCTGTATGTACACATACACTATCTCCTCATTTGGCTTTTGGATACATTTGATTGACAAATGATTCTTTGAATAGGTTGAATGTTCTCAAATGGCTGACACTGCAAAGGAGATTGTTAAGTCTAATGGATTTTCTGATGGTATTAGTCTTTAAACTGTTCTTCTTGAAATGATAGTAATCTGATAGGAGTTGATGTAACAACCAACCTTGGCTGTAAATGGCTATGAAGTGTTCATAAACAGCTTTGTTACTAACAACTGTTTGGTTCTTTTGGTAGGGCAGTTATAACGGTTTTGAAAGGGAAGATTGAGGAAATCGAGCTTCCGGTTCCTAAAGTGGATGTGATTATCTCTGAGTGGATGGGTTACTTTCTTGTTTATGAAAACATGCTTGACACCGTCTTGTATGCTCGCAATAAATGGCTTGTAAGTCACAGTTTTCGCCTTGTTAAACTTATGTGATGATGCCCTCTTTATAGTTTTAACACTCTTCTTTATGCTTTGGGTTATTTGTTGTTAGGTCGATGGTGGGATTGTTCTACCAGATAAAGCTTCTCTCTATCTTACAGCCATAGAGGATGCTCACTACAAAGAAGACAAAGTAGAATGTGAGTGTGAAGTAAAAACCTTTGTCACTTTTTTAATATTCTATACGTTTCCATTTGTTTACAGCCTCTTGTTGTTTCTCCTATACAGTTTGGAACGACGTGTATGGGTTTGACATGTCTTGCATCAAGAGAAGAGCAATCACAGAACCTCTTGTCGACACAGTCGATGGAAACCAAATCGTGACTGATAGCAAGCTACTCAAGGTAATTAGTAAAGTTATACTTAATTACTTACTGATAGCCCTCTTGAGTTACTTTCTTGTAACGCAAATTCTGTTTGTTTTGGCTTTCTAAAGACGATGGATATCTCTAAGATGGCTTCTAAAGATGCTTCCTTCACAGCTCCATTTAAGCTTGTGGCAAAACGGAATGATCAAATCCATGCCCTTGTAGCCTACTTTGATGTATCATTCACCATGTGCCACAAGATGATTGGTTTCTCAACAGGTAACACACTCTGATTATATGATATTCTGAAACAGCAGGCAAAAGTAGGTTCATGCTCTGGGTTCTTTGTCGATGTTTGGAACTCATGAGACAATTACAATATGCAATGCAGGACCAAAATCTAGGGCGACACACTGGAAGCAAACAGTGCTTTACCTTGAAGATGTGTTGACCATATGCGAGGGTGAAATGATCACAGGAAGCATGTCCATCGCACCTAACAAGAAGAATCCAAGAGATGTCGACATAGAGCTCAGTTATTCTTTGAATGGCCAGCATTGCAAGATCTCAAGGACCCAACTCTACAAAATGCGGTAAAAGCTATCTCGGAAGGAAGCAATAGAGCCAATCTCCCACACAAGTCTCATTTATCATCTTGAGGCTGAGAAAGCAGTGCTCATTTGTAGTCAAGTTTCCATTTTTTGCAATGTTTCAGAACAAGAAAACCTAAATTTACCCCCGTGATTCTATTAAATGTTGGTTGGTTGGCAATTTGTATAAATGTAGTATGTGCTCATAACTGAATGGAATGTTAAGAAGATGAGTATGAGCTACTATGTATCTATTAGAATCAGTAGGATCTACATCTCGGTAACTACTTACTCTTGAGAGACTATTACCAGTCTCTGCTGCTACGTAAAGGAGATGCTTCAGTAGAAGAAGCAGAGCAGAAGTTTAGGGATTCTGCTGAGGTGGAGAGGCCACGGCGGTCACAGAAGACGGAGGCCTTGGCAGAAAGGGGTTTAGAGTTCATGGAAGCTGACGTCATTGTTTTCGTAGAATGAAAGATTTGCTTGTCGAAGATGAAATTCGTCTTATCTTAATTTTTTTACTTAAAAGGGGCCATTAAAGTAAAACAAAGTCCATTTGGGCCAAGAAACCAATGATTAGTGCTTCTGACCTAGGTTCATATTCTACCCTCTATTAAAGCATCATTATCGACGTCCTTAGTGTCATATCTTAGGTATTAAAACCTGAAGTTTAAATCGAAATCAGTTAAAAACGGCGAAGACATATGTTAATTAAGAAATGTTTTAAGCACGTCCTTAAGGGCACGTGTCATCGTTAGAGAGGAAGACCGAATGGAGTTAGCAAAGTCGCGTGAACCGTCTCGAAATTATTCTCACTGTCTCTGTTCTCTCCTTCTCTCTCTCTCTCAACGACGACTTCACCAGACCACACCGATCTGTCTTGCTCAGTCCACACCGAGCTCTCCACCGATTTCAACCGACCGCTCACTGCACACCAATCCGTTCTCGTTCACTCCACCGATCTCTCTGCCGAATCGAGTGAACCGTCTCGTAATCATTCACATCGTCTATATTCTCTCTTTCTCTGACTCGACAGTGCACCATACCACACCGATCTGTCTTGTTCAGTCCAGACCGATCTCTCCGCCAATTTGAACCGACCGCTCACTCCACCGATCTCTCCACCGAATCGATTCTAAATAAGGTATTGCTCACTCCTCTGTCCTTCATTTTGAGATTTGATTGTATGTTTGTGATTGAATGATTGGTGTTTGTGATTGAAGGGTTAGTGTTTTATTAAATAAAACTGAAAATTAGGATTTGTGACGATTGAATGCTTGGTGTTTCTGATTGAAAACTAGAGTTGTGACGATTTGATTGTATGTTTCTGACTCTGGTTTTCTTTTTGTAACTTGGTCATTTTAACTCATACTCTACGTTGATTTTAACATGATGTGTGTTCTTATAGCATTAACCTAATGAGTATATGATCATTCACTCATTTGATATGAAACTCATTATATTTGAAACTCATGGATTTGAATCTCTTATCATTCACACATTTTACATAGATATTGATGAGTGTCTGATCATTCACTCATTCATTTGATTTTAAACTCATAGCATGATTTACTTGGTGTATTCTCGCTAAAATGACATTGATTACATGGAGATAGCAAAAAGAATGCATTAATTATGTAACAATTCCGCTGAAATGAAAATGATAACTATGATAGGAGTTTAGTTTGTTCTCAACCAAATCGAATGGATTAGAAACTCATATCATTCACTCATTTTAGAAATACATTGATGCGTATCTGATCATTCACTCATTCGATTTGATTTTAAACTCATAACATGATTTACTTGGTGTGTTCTCGCTGAAATTAAATTGATTACATGAAGATAGTAAAAAGAATGCATTAATTATGTTTAGTTGACGCTGAAATGAAATTGATAACTGTGATATGAGTTTAGTTTGTTCTCAACCAAATCTGAACAGTGAGAAGTTTGTTTGAAAGTAACTCTGAATAAGAGAAGTTTGATTGAAACCATATCACCTTTTAATTTAATTTCTACATAGTTTTGATGGTTGTGTAATGTGTAATAAGTTGTGATTAGACTGTGGTAGTTTATGGTTAGGTATTTATGATTGTAACTTATTATTAGTGCCATGTTTCACCTATTAAACCCCAACCATCCTTCATTATATCATATATTTCCATCATCTTCTTTCTCTCTTCTTTCCTATAACCAGTTACCATTCTGTTTTTTTTTTTTTTTTTTTACGCCCTTCTTTGTTCTTTTT